>CM046374.1:30692876-30716400 GCA_025413025.1 Ficus hispida
GGAAGTGGAATGGAGGGGTCAGGGGAATCAACAAAATTTTCCCCAGAAACGGAATGCCCCTGATAGCAAGCATGAATCCCACTTGTCAGAAATGTGTGAAGAAGCACCCGGGAGACTGCCGTGCTGGAACTAATCGTTGTTTTCTGTGTGTAAGGAAGCCACTATGCTAAGGACTGCAATGCTAATTCCCAGAATCCGCAGCACCAACAAAGGAGTCAGGGGTATCAGCTTCATGCAGCACACAGATGAAGCTCGAAGGACCTGAAATCTCTCAAGGCAGGCTTGAGCTCCAGCAACTCAAGGGCGTATTTATGCCTATACTAAGGAGGATGTTCAAGCAGGACCATCACAGTGGTGACAGGTCAGCTTCCTTTCGCCCAGCAAGATGCTTATGTGTTAATTGATTCTGGAGCTACGCATTCATTCACATCACCTAGGTTCGCTAAGAAACTAGGTAGAGGAAGCGATAGGATTGGAAGAACTTTCAGAACTGCATTACCTCCGGAGAAGTTCTGTTGTCTGATTATTGGATACGTCATGTTCCAATAATTATACGTGGTAGGGAAATGTATGTCAATTGATTGTCATTGACCTGTATGACTACGACGTCATTTTGGGTATGGATTTCTTGGGAGATACAACGCGGTTATAGATGTCAACGTCGGATAGTCACGTTCAAGCCAATGGAGGCGAGGATTCATTTTAGAGGATCGACTCCGAAACAGCCGAAAATGCTCATTTCTGCGCTAAAGGCTAAGAAGTTGTTGGCAGAAGGATGTATGGGATTTTTAGCCAACATGGTGGATAAGGCTCAAGAAACTAAGAGCAGGCCGGAAGAAGTACCGATAGTCAAGGATTTTATTGAAGTTTTTCCTGAGGATTTACCAGGATTACCACCGGAGCGAGAGATCTCTTTTGAGATCGAATTGCTTCCTGGATCGGCACCAGTATCCAAGGCACCTTATAGGATGGCCCCCGCCGAACTTAAGGAATTGCAACTTCAGCTGCAAGAGCTCCTGGATCGAGGATTCATCCGTCAGAGCTATTCACCATGGGGAGCCCAGTTTTATTTGTTAAAAAGAAGGATGCACTTTTAGGATGTGCATTGACTATCGGGAATTGAATAAGATCACCATAAGAACAAGTATCCACTACCCAGGATCGATGATTTGTTCGATCAATTGAAAGGAGCTTCAATTTTTTCAAAAATTGACCTGCGATCGGGATATCATCAGCTTCGAATAAGGCAAGGAGACATTCCCAAGACGGCCTTTCGTACGCGATATGGACATTACGAGTTCCTCGTTATGCCATTTGGATTGACAAATGCTCCAGCTGCTTTATGGACCTGATGAATCGAGTATTCAAGGACTACTTGGATAAGTTTGTTATCGTCTTTATAGATGATATCTTGATTTATTCAAGATCTAAGGAGGAGCATGAGGAGCATCTAAGGATTACCTTACGGATTTTAAAGCAAAACCAGCTTTATGCTAAATTCACTAAGTGTGAATTTTGGTTGGAGAAGGTCCATTTCTTAGGACATGTGGTTTCCAGGGAAGGCATATCCGTAGATCCGGCCAAGATTGAAGCCGTCAGTAAATGGCCAGCTCCGACAAGTGTCACGAAGTACGTAGTTTCCTTGGCTTAGCAGGCTACTACCGACGTTTCGTCGAGGGATTTGCTAAGATTGCAGCGCCGCTCACCGCACTTACACGGAAAGGAAAGAAGTACGAATGGACTGCAAAGTGTGAAGAACACTTTCAAGAGCTAAAAAGTAAGCTGACTAGTGCTCCAATTCTTACGATTCCAGTGGTAGAGGAAGGGAACTTCGTGATATACAGCGATGCTTCCAAGATAGGATTGGGAGCCGTCCTCATGCAAAATGGAAAAGTGATCGCGTATGCTTCCCGACAGCTTAAGGATCATGAGAAAAACTATCCGACGCATGATTTGGAACTTGCGGCGGTAGTATTTGCACTCAAAATTTGGAGACACTACCTTTATGGCACTAAGTGTGAAGTTTATACGGATCATCAGAGTTTGAAGTATATCTTCACCCAGAAGGAGCTTAACATGAGGCAAAGAAGATGGCTCGAGCTGGTAAAGGATTATGACATCGACATCCGTTATCATCCGGGGAAGGCCAACAAAGTAGCCGATGCTCTAAGTCGGAAGTCGATTTCCTCGATGAGATCAATTCAGCCATTGATCGAGCCCCTTCAAAGGAGCTAGTAGAAGCTGGAATAGAGCTCATTACGGGAGGTTTAGCTGCCCTAACCTTCCAACCTACCATTTTGGATGGTATGAAGGAGCGTCAAGAAGGAGATGCCTCACTGCTTAGGACGAGGAACGAAGTCCTAGAAGGGAAGGAGTCAGACTTCAACATATCTGACGAGGGCATACTCTATCGGAAAAATAGACTATGCATTCCTAATGAAGACGAGTTGAAGGAACGGATCTTGAAAGAAGCTCATGAGACTCCGTATTCCGTTCATCCTGGAGCCACAAAGATGTACAAAGACTTGAAGGAAAGCTTTTGGTGGCCCAAGATGAAGAATGACGTTGCCACGTTCGTTAGTAAATGTCTTACGTGTCAAAAAGTGAAGGCTGAACACCAACGTCCCGGGGAGAATTGCAGAAAATTTCCATCCCAGAATGGAAATGGGACCAAGTGACGATGGATTTCGTGGTTGGTCTACCCCGAACTCCCAGCGGCAACGATGCTATTTGGGTGATTGTCGATCGATTGACGAAATCCGCACACTTCTTGGCCATCAAGCTTAGCTTCTCAGTGGAGCAGCTAGCAGACCTGTACGTCGCGCAGATCGTTCGCTACCATGGGATCCCCAAATCGATCATCTCAGATCGTGATGGTCGTTTCACTTCTAAATTTTGGAGGAGTGTACATCAAGCAATGGGTACAAAGCTTACTTTTAGTACAGCTTTTCACCCACAGACGGATGGACAATCAGAGAGGACCATTCAGACTCTAGAAGATATGTTACGAGCATGTGTGATGGACTTCAAGGGAACTTGGGATAAGAAGCTTCCTTTGATTGAATTCTCGTACAACAACAGTTTCCATGCTTCGATTGGAATGGCCCCTTATGAAGCTCTCTATGGAAGAAGGTGTAGATCTCCAGTCCATTGGTACGAAACAAGAGAGAAAGAACTTGTGTCTACGGACTTTATACGGAGAACCACGGAGGCCATAAAGCTTATACGTCGACGGATGGAAACGGCATTTAGTCGACAAAAGAGTTATGCCGACAAACGCAGAAGGCCTCTAGAATTCCAAGTAGGAGACTTGGTTTTCCTCAAGATTGCTCCGTTCAAAGGAGTCATGAGATTTGGAAAGAAAGGAAAACTAAGTCCGAGATATATAGGACCATTCGAAGTACTCGAAAGAGTTGGTAATGTGGCCTATAAGTTGGCTTTGCCCCAAGAATTAGCATATGTGCACAATGTATTTCATGTGTCGATGCTAAAGAAGTACATCTCAGATCCCTCACACGTATTGAACCATGAACCAATTGAAGTTCACGAGGATTTGACTTATGAGGAGAAACCGGTTCGAATTTTGGCACGAGAAGAAAAGGTGTTAAGGCACAAAGTTATACCTTTAGTCAAGGTTCTTTGGCGAAATCATGAAGTGGAGGAAGCAACATGGGAACGTGAAGAGGATATGAAGATAAGCCACCCAGAATTATTCTGATTTTCGAGGACGAAAATTTTGTAAGGAGGGTGGGTTGTAATATCCGAAAATGTACATGGACTCATGATTTCCTTATACATAAGAAATCTATGTTTATATTATGTGTTTTTGTGATGTTTCGTGAAAATTGTGAATATCAATGCGAAATTCATAATTTTATCAGTAAATGTTTGAGTTCTCATTTAATTAGCTATGGGACTCAATAAGCAGTTTGCTTAGCCAAGCATGCGACCTGTGAGCAAAAAGGGAAGAAAAATCCTATGATTTCATGTTGGTCAAAGCTTGACCGAAAAAGTCAAAGGTTGACCAGAGAGGTCAAATAAATGACGGTACCGAGAGTTGATAAGCAGTATAGGAAATATACTACGAAAACCGTCTTTATAAATAAGATAGCATGAGTAAAATTTAAAACCACCATAGAAAAATCAAGCACACCAAGTAGGATACTAAGGGCAAAAAGGACTTAAAGAAATAAGAAAATTTTTATACAGTCCATTTTTGCACAGATAAATTTTGGACTGCAAAATATACTACAGTACTGTGTATTAGTGAACACAGTATTAGAAATATCTGTGTAGCTCAAAAATGGATTGCATATTGAAGAAAAGAGCCAAACAAGGCCTTATGGTGACATCACCTTGATGACATCACCTTATCCATTAATTATGACATCATTTTGGAATTAAGAAAAATTTGGAAAGTAATTAGGAAGATTCTAGACACTTCATGGCCGGCCACCTAGCATGCTTTTTGTGCAAAATGTTAGTTTTTGAAGGACTATTTAGCAATTTTGCAAAATTTAAAATGCCTATAAATAGGGGTGCATTTTATTCAAAAAAATCAGAAAATTTGGAGAGGTTCTGCCCATTTTCCAGCTCCAAAAACCGCCCTTGATCAGCCAAGAAAAACAAAACAAAAACCAAAATCCAAGTGTGGGAATTAGTGGTGAAGTTCGGATTTCACCTAGGAACCAAGAGGAAAAGCTGAAAAATTTTTGGAGAACCATTTTGGCCAAGGGGGCCGGTTGTGGGTGAGCTGAAAAGGAAGAGAAAAACTGATTGGGAACAAGGGGGAGTGGTCAGATTTTTGGTGAAAATCAGCAGCCAAAAGAAACCAAAACTTTCGGGTAGGCTAGGGGGAGGCCGAATTCACCAAGGAGCCAAGGAAAGGAGAAAATTCTTGGAACCAAACCCTAACCATTCTTAGGGTCAAGAAAGGTAATCTTCCATGGCCTTAAGCTTTTTCAATTTGATTCAATTTGAAATTTAATTGTATTTCAAGTTGTCAAATTGTATGAGCATAAGCTCAATTTTTACTAATTGCCTTAGTTTAGGAAGTTAGATATGTGCTTGATTAGGACTTAAGGGTGGTTTGAATTTATTAAGTTTTGCATGATTTAATTGATGCTTGATTTAATTATGTGGTATGTATGTTAGCTGCTGCCTAGAGTTATATGTCCCCTAAGTGAATTTAAGTTGACCTAGAATGGTTAAAAAGGTTGCATGGCTAATGTAGATCAAATTATGCAACTTTGGAAATTAAGCATACCCTAGAATTCTAGAAAAGAATAATGGGTTGCATGGCTGAATTTTTAAATGTGTTTAAAGAAAATGTACGTTAGAAAAAGCGATGTGTGTTGATGTTAAGCTCCCGCTGTGGTCGGTTGAGGTAGTGTGCGCGATTAGGACGTAAAACAAAAATCGAAACCGAAAACTGCCATTTCGGGTAGAAATTGGCCAGTCTCGGGAAAATCAGATTTTTGAGGCCTTTAGAGGCCGATTTTGGAAAAAATTAAAACACAAAAGTTGTTTAGAACAGTTTTTCCTAGAGGGAAACGTGAATGGATTTGAAAAATGAGGCTCCAATGGCCTCCGTTTTTATAAAAATCCGAGGCTAATCTGCCCAGACCTAGTCTACACGTCCAGTAAGTTTCAAATTAAAACTGACAAGAATCCAAGCAGAACTGGGTTTTTCTTAAAAGACGAAAGTTTTAGAATTTTTCAAGAGAAAGAACTTTCGTGAAGACAAGTTTTTCAAAATCAGTCTGGATTTTTAAATACAACCTGAACTATGAAAACTGTGCAGAGAGCAAGAAATTTCTGCACAGGATCTTCTAAAACAAAACAGAAAAACTGTATTTTTCACAAAACTCATTGTTTTGACTGCTAAAACTGTTCCAATGGCAGTTTTCAGCCCTTAACAATTTATAAAACGTACTCATAAATTTTCAAGGATTTTTGAAAGAAAAACCTAAGTTTTCTAAAAAACAAAGCAAGAAAGGATTTTAACCAAGTTATTGGTTTGGGCCCAAAACCCAAAGGTTTTCCAACGTAAGCCAAAAAGGACTAAGCCTTTTGATTTCAACCCTTATCTCGAGAGTTATTTACGGGATTACGAATAGTAATCCGTATCGTAATCCGTTACGATATTTTTCCAAGATAATGATATGGGGACATATAAGCCTAATTAAGTATGAATGTTGGTTTGGTTACCAACATTTTATAAGTACAAAATTCTTATCCTATGTCCTTATTATAACAGGAGATAACCTGCTATTGTGTCCGGAATTAGAGCGACGCATTAGTGGACATAGTAGACGAGGTAAGTACAAACCTCACCTACAGTATGGAAAATAGTAATCTATTTTCAAGTATATGACATGTTTACACGTTATGCCATGTTATGCTATGTCATGCTATGTTATGCTATGCCATGTTATGTTATGTCATGTTATGCCATGTTATGATACGATAAGCCATGTTAAGTCATGTTAAGCCAGGATACATTAAGTATGCCATGTCTAGTTCATGTACATCATGACTATTAAGATCACATGTAAAGACTCTTAGTCTTGAAATATAACAAGACTAAGACTAAACCAAGACAAGTAAGGTGTCGTACCAACCTCCCGTTGATGCGAGAGGATCATGTATGTTACAAGTTTATGATTATTAACCTTCCGTTGATACGTGAAGGTCATGTTCATGTTTTCCAGAATGGTTAAGGGCCTTGCAAACCCTGACGTTCTGAGACTTGCGCGCTTTTGGTACGTACACTAGGGGCCCACATGTTACGCAAGATAATAAGTTCAAGTCAATAATTGGTTATAAAAGACTCATAATTGATTCATGCATGAGTTGCACGACATTGTTACATTTTGTGAGATTATGTTTGTACTTGCTGAGCGAAAGCTCATCAGTATATTTCATACTGTAGGTAAGAGGCCTGCAGCTTAATTGGTGGGCCAGGTGGATGATACGGCGGGTGAAGGACGGTGTGGGATACCACTACGCAAAATCTTCCGCGAAGTTATGATAAGTTTAAGTTTATATATATTTTTTAAAGACAGTTATGTTGTATAAAAATTATGAGGATTTAAAGACTCGAATAATTTTGTAAGAAGTATGTATGTTTTTATCTTAGTATGTATGTATGATAAGTTTCCATATGAGTAACTCTATTTTATATGTAAGTTTAAAAAAAAAAAATTTATTCTCGATTTTCCAAGCAAGTTTAAGCAGTGTTATAATTCCAAGTATGTATGGTAACTGCCCTACGTAGGTTGGGGCGTTACAAGTTTGGTATCAGAGCGGTATCCTGCCAGCCTACTTCACCTTGCCTCACATCACTTCCGCCACGGCCCAAGTAAGTTAAGTTATTTTTCTTATGCTTAGAAATTAGTTAGAAGCTTGCGTGCGTAGTAAGCATCTTTCGTCAACGGTCACGCCGGGAACTTCTCGCACTATGGAATTAGATCGACGTTATGGAAGTTATATGTGGTATTTGTGGAACTTTGCCACATAAGAAAAATATTGGATATGAGGATAATGTTGGGTGGTGCCTTCGCTTGGTGGTGGCAATTAAGTGACATATGAATATGATGGGAAAGTTTTACACCTTCCTAAATGTTATACTTATACATTTATGTTGTGAAGCAGATATGGATAAGATTATGATGGATTCAGATATATTCCATGATTATGTTATGATATGGAATTAAGATTATGGTTCTATATAAAAGACATGATTTCATTAAACAAGGAGCTCATTTCATAAATTTTTTTTTATGTAGAACCATGCCACCCAAGCGTAGAACGGCTCAGACCCAGAACGTTGATCTTGCGGCCCAGATGAATGAATAAGACAATGATGTTAGCCAACAAGAGATTGCTCTTAGAGCTCAGTTTGGCTCAGCAATCAGGACCTATAATGTTGAATATAACAGCACTGAATCAGCTGATTGAAGCCTAAAATGAGCTTATCCTCTGTAGAATCTTATTATATAGTTTATTTTTGATACCAAGTTTTCAATGCATGCCATATCACTACAACACCACAAACTCTAACAAGGTTCTTAGATCTTTGATACCAAAGTTTTCAATGCATGCATATCACCCACAACCACAAACTCTAACAGGTTTTAGATCTACCAAAATGCTCTGTGGATTTTAAGATTTATATTCAAATTTTTCTAAAACTTTTTCTATAAAAATTAACATTAAGATCATAATAAATATCATGTTTTATTCTAAAATGACTTAAACATAAGAATACTCTAGTTATTAGTAAAAAAAAAAAATTATTCTCGATCTTGGAAGGTTTTAGAGCTGAAAATGGTATGGAGGAGTGCCTAGGAGGTTGGAGGTGAGAATATTGTCAGTGGTTCTTCTTTTGTTTTGAGCTTGGTGGTGGCTAGAGAGCTAGGGTTTTTGAACTTAATTTGTGTGAGAACAAAATGAAATGTTAGGGGCTTGTCTTCAGCAATTGTCACCTTAAGGGAGCTATATTTTGAGGGGTAAAATTGGAATTTTTTACTAAATCAATGCTTGCTTTGCCGCCACTTTTGGGAGGGGTTTGGAGTGAAAATTTGGTTCAACAAGGTGGAGACAAGGGGTCACTTTCACTTGTCTCTTCCTTGGGTCAACTTGCCAAATTAAACCATGCCATCTCTTACATGTGGTTGTATGCATGTACCACTTTCTTCTTTTCTCATTTTTTCACATTTCCCTTGTTTTGAGACTCAAGAACCGAATCCCTCTTTGCTCTAGTCAATTTTATTTTGTTTTTCTTTCTTTCAATTTCCACCATTGACCCAAAGTTGTCATCTTTTTTTTCATCCATTGGATCTTCTATCACACTAATCCTTACCCTAAGTTCTCATTGGTCACTTATCATCCAAAGTTTGGCCACTGTTTTTCCTAGGATTCTTTAGCATCAAATCTACACCATTGATTTCAAATTTAGGCATAATTCTTGATCAATCTTCCACCTTAGGATTTTCTATAAGTAAATACTAATAATTCATCTTCTATTTATATGAACATTATACTCCGAGCTTAGCTATTAGTATGATAAAAAATAAATACGAAGATCATTAACTGACCTACTAATAAAATCAGGGTTCTTCCCAAAAATCAACATTATCCTCTAATACGACATAATAAATTTTTCGTATAAATTTATAGGTCATTCAACCCATCTTTATGTAATTAAAATTTCTCATTTAAATAGAGAAACTCAACATTGTTAAATCATCGCCATCATTACACTGATGATGCATATACAATAATTTATGATCTTGAAGTTTCATATTCATCAAAATAATTCATTAAAATTATATTAATGAAGGAAATCGATAATAATAATTCATGAATTAAGTTTATGAATTCCTAGGGCATCACAATCTACCATCCTTACAAAATTTTTGTACTCGTAAATTAGAACAAAAATAGAAAATTTTTCCTCATTTCATCTTCACGTTCCCAAGTGGCTTCCTCGATCTTGTGATTTCTCTATAACACCTTGACAAGAGGTATGGTCTTGTTTCTAAGAGTCTTTTCTTCACGAGCCAGAATTTTCATCGGCTTTTCTTCATAAGTGAGGTCCTCGTGAACTTGAATTGATTCATGCTCTATTACGTGAGATGGATCCGGGACATATCTCTTTAGCATTGAGACATGAAAAACATTGTGCACTGTTGACAACTTTGATGGTAATGCTAATCTATAAGCTACCTTACCAATGCATTCTGTGATTTCGAAGGGTCCTATGTACCTCGGCTCAACTTGCCCTTCTTTCCGAATCGCATCATATCCTTCATTGGTGCTACCTTCAAGAAAACAAAGTCTCCTTTCTGAAATTCAAGGGGCCTCATTTGCTTGTTGGCATAACTCTTCTGTCGACATTGAGCTGCTTCTATTCGTTGTCGTATTTTCTTGACTGCTTCAATGGTCTTGATAATGAAATCTATGGTTTCCAATTGCTTCTCTCTTGTTTCATGCAGTGTACTGGTGATCGGCACTTCCTACCATAGAGTGCTTCACAGGGTGTGCCATCCCAATAGTCGCCTGATAACTGTTGTTGTAGGAGAATTTAATCAACGGTAGCTTCTTATTCCATGCACCTTCGTAGTCCATAACGCAAGCACGAAGCATATCCTCTAAGGTTTGAATAGTTCGCTCGGATTGACCATCCGTCTGAGGATGAAAAGTAGTGCTAAACTTGAGCTCAGTTCCCATTGCTCGCTGAACATTTTTCAGAAAAGTAAAGGTGAAACGGCTGTCACGGTCTGAAATGATTGATAAAAGAATGCCATGCAGCTTAACGACATTAGATACGTACAATTCTGCCAACTTATCCAGGGAATAAGTCACTTTAATTTCTATGAAACTTGCCGATTTAGTCAAACGATCTACGATTACCCAGATGGTGTCATAACCTTTATTGGTTTTTGGAAATCCGACCACAAAATCTATAGTGATATATTCCCATTTCCACTCTGGGACTTCAATAGGTTGCAATTGCCCAGTTGATCGCTTGTACTCTACATTAACTTTTTGACAGGTTAGGCATTTACTAACGACTTCAGCCATGTCGTTCTTCATCTTGTTCCACCAAAAATGCTCCTTCAAGTTTTCTACATCTTAGTTGCTCCGGGATGAATGGAGTATAGGGTGTCGTGGGCTCAAATAGAATCTATTTTCAAAGTTCTTCAATGCTAGACGCACATAACCTACCTTTAAAATGAATGATACCCTCATTTGACACATCCAAATTAGTTTCTTTTCCTTCCATGACTTCCTTCCTTATGCTGACCAAACTAGGATCGAGCCCCTGAGCTTCCTTGATTTCACCAAGGATTGTAGGCTGGAGAGTTAATGAAGAAAGTTTTCCCATAATGAGCTCAATTCCAAGCTTAAAGATATCCTCCTGAAGCAGTTGTGGTAGTGCTTGAATCGACATGAGGGTGGCAGATGACTTTCGACTCCATGCATCAGCAACTTTCTTGGCCTTTCCGGGATGATAAAGAATCTCACAATCATAATCCTTAACCAATTCCAACCATTTCTTTGTCTCATGTTGAGTTCCTTCTGGGTGAAAATGTATTTAAGACTTTTATGATCTGTAAAAATCTGACATTTAATGTCATAAAGATAGTATCGCCAGATCTTAAGGGCGAACACCACAGCTGCTAGTTCCAGATCATGGGTCAAGTAGTTCTTCTCATGCTCCTTCAATTGCCGCGAGGCATTAGCCACGACTTTCCCGTTCTGCATCAAAACTGCTCCTAAGCCCATCTTGGATGCATCGCTGTAGATATCAAATTCTCCCTCGTCTGGGAATCGTTAGAATAGGAGCACTAGTGAGTTTCTTCTTCAATTCTTGGAAATTTGCCTCGCATTTCTCTGTCCATTCATACTTCTTTCTTTTCCGAGTAAGTGCAGTAAGAGGTGCGGCTAATTTCACGAATCCTTCAATAAATCTTCTGTAGTAGCCGGCTAGACCTAAAAAGCTTTGCACTTCAGTCACACTCTTCGGTGCTGGCCACTTGCTCACAGCTTTGATCTTGGATGGGTCGACAGATACTCCATCCTTGGAGATCACATGTCAAAAAAATTGAACCTTGTCAAGCCAAAATTCACATTTAGAGAATTTTGCATAAAGCTGGTGGTTTCTTAGAGTTTGGAGAGCGATCCTCAAATGCTCTTTATGCTCTTTTTGGGTCTTCGAGTATATCAGGATATCATCAATGAACACAATGATAAACTTGTCCAAATATTCCTTGAATACTTGATTCATTAAATTCATGAAAGCTACAGGTGTATTCGTTAATCCAAATGGCATAACCAAAAACTCATAGTGACTGTAACGTGTACGAAATGCTGACTTTGGGAAATTGCTTTCTTTAATCTTCAATTGGTGATAACCCGGGCGTAAGTCGATCTTAGAGAAGGCTGATGCTCCTTTAAGCTGATCGAAGAGGTCGTCGATTCTTAGAAGAGGATACTTATTCTTAAAGGTTGCTTTGTTGAGCTCACGGTAGTCAATGTACATCCTTAATGTGCTGTCCTTCTTCTTGACGAACAAGACAGGTGCACCCCAAGGTGAGTAACTCGGACGTATGAATCCCTTGTCCAAAAGTTCTTGAAGCCGCGTCTACAATTCCTTGAGTTCGGCTGGGACCATACGGTATGGAGCCTTTGATATCGGTGATGTGTCGGGCATCAATTCGATTTCAAATGAAATCTCACGTTCAGGAGGTACTCCAGGTAAGTCTTCTGGGAAGACGTCGATAAAGTTTCTGACTACTGCCACATCTTCCGGTTTGGATCGTTCTTCTTTTGTCGCATCTACGATATTGGCTAGGTACCCAACGCATCCGCTATGTAGCATCCTTCATGCCCTTATGGCAGAAATCATCACCCTTGGTTGTTTCTCAGAAATGTTGACAAATTCGAACTTTTCTGCTCCATCAGGTCTAAATGTCACCTTGCGTGCCCGACAGTCAATGATCGCATTTTATTTTCCTAGAAAGTCCATCCCTAAGATGATGTCATAGTTGAATATTTCTAAACTAACTAGATTAATGAACAGTTCTCTACCAGTAATAATTATTGGCACATGACGTAACTAATAACTTGACAACAAAGTTGGTCCTGAAGGCAAGGCCATTCTAAAGGTTTGATTGATTATATCCCTAAATTGAGTGAGTTTCCTAGCAAACATATGTGATGCAAAGGAATGAGTTGCTCCAGAATCAAATAAAATATGTGCATCTTGGTTGGCCACAGAAAGTTGATCTGTCACCACATTCGAGGTTCCAGCTTCAACATCATTTTTGGTGTTGGCAAAAATGTGAACGTTCGTCCTGGCGGGGCCTCCAAACGTCCTTGGTAAATCTGTGACCCTCGATTTTGGCTTCATATTGTGGAGTTGAGTCCCTTGTGGCTTTAGCTGGTTCTGTCAAGTATGATTCTGCTTATCGGTATAGTAATTCTTGGCATAATGACCCTCATTGCCATATAAGTAATAGGTATTTGAGCCAAGTTTGCATTCCCCTGGATGCTTCTTTTCACATTTGGTGCATGTAGGGTAAGCGGTGTTATTCTTCTTCTAGAGATGCTTCTTGTGGTTCTTATTTCCATTGAAATTCCCCTTTCACTTGTTGTGGTTCTGATTAGACTAATTGCCATTAAGATTGAATATGTTTCCCTGGCTGTTTAGTTGATTTCCTTGGTTCTGCTTTGATTGTGACTTCTCTTTCTTCTTCTCTTCAAAGAACTTGGCCCTCTCTTGTTTAGCTTGGGCAAGACGATACTCAGCGCGTAGTGCTCTTTCGACACATTCAGCAACCATCGTAAGTGGTTTCTCGCCACTATCGATCACTACACTATCTCAGGGCGAAACATGTCTAACATCCGCCTAACCCTTTCATCCTCAGTTGGTACAAGGTGAGGGCAAAGTCATGCCAGTTGATCGAACTTACGGACAGCCTCAGTTATGGACATAGTGCCTTGCTTGATGTTGTTGAATTCATTCTGCTGTGCTTTCATAGCCATCCGATTGTAGAATTTGTCGTTGAATTCTTGAATTAAATCATTCCATATCATCTCATGTACATTCCTCCTCATTTGTACCGTTTGGTGCCAAATTGATATTTTATGCTACCAAAAGTTGGTAGCAAAATATAGTTTTTAGCTATCAAACTATAATTTGGTAACGAAAATATAATTTTTTGCTACCAAATTTTGGTGTCATAAAGCAAGAATTCGCTACCAAATTAATATTTTGGAAGCAAAAAGGCATTTTTTGCTACGAAAAGTTACACTTGGTAGCAAATTTTCAAGAAATTTTATAACATCATATTTTATGCTTGTAATTTTTTTGTTAATAGTTTTTCATGAATATGTTTAATACAAAATTTGTAACAATAATATTTTTTATTTAAGCTAAATATATATTTGGTGATTTAACTCTCTCTTGTAGGATATATAAGTTTGTATGATATGTATTAAAAATATTATATCTAAAGTAGACAATGTATATACTTATAATAGTATTTTATTACTTTAATATATAGAATAAGATATATCATCTTAAAATCTATATTTTATGTTATAAGTGGAAAAAAATGGTTTTAAATAAATTTTTGTTATCAAATTATAATTTTTTTCATTTTTTAAAATAATTTTTTTTGGCTACCAAACCAAAATTTGGTAGCAAAATACGTGTTTTTGGCTACCAAACTAATATTTGGTAGCGAAATATATGCTTTTTTGCAACCAAATTTTGGTGGCAGAAAGCAACAATCCGCTACCAAAGTTATATTTTGGTGGCGGAAAGTCATTTTTTACTACCAAAAATTACATTTGGTAGCAAATTTTCAATAAATTTTATAATATCATATTTTATACTTGTAATTTTTTGTTAATAGTTTTTCATGAATATGTTGGATACAAAGTTTGTAACAACAATATTTTTTATTTAACCTAAATATATTTGGTGATTTAGCTCTTTCTTATAGGATATATAAGTTTGTATGATATGTATTAAATATGTCATATATAAAGTAGACAATGTATATACTTATAATAGTATTTTATTACTTTAATATATAAAATAAAATATATCATCTTGAAATATATATTTTATATTATAATGTGACTAAAAAATAGTTTTAAATAAAATTTTTATTATCAAATTATAATTTTTTCATTCTTTAAAAAAATTGTCTTTTGGCTACCAAACTACTATTTGGTAGCAAAATATATGGTTTTTTGTTACCAATGTTTGGTGACAGAAAGAAAGATTTCACTACGAAACTTATATTTTGGTAATGGAAAGGCATTTTTTGCTACCAAAAGTTACATTTGATAGCAAATTTTCAAGAAACTTTATAACCACTTATTGTGTGCTTGTAATTGTTTATTTATTTATTTATTTATTTTTTAGTTTTTCATGAATATGATTGATATCAAGTTTGTAACAATCATCAAAGTTTGTTTTATATAACAAATATATCTTGTAATTTAGCTATTTCGTATGTTCATTTGTACGATCTTTGCTAAGTATGTTATACATTGAGTATACAATGTACTTCTATATATATATATATATATATATATATATATATATATATAAAATAAGGTATATCATCTTCAAACCTTTATTGTATGTTATAATGTTGCTAATAAAAATAGTTTTTAAATATACTTTTGTCATCAAATTATAATTTTTTTCATTTGTTAAAATTTTTCTTTCTTATCAAATTTGGATAGCAGAAAGTAAGAATCTACTACTAAACTTATATTTTAGTGACAGAAATGTATTTTTTGCTATCAAAAGTTATGTTTGATAGCAAATCTTCAAGAAACTTTATAATTTCATATTTTATACTTGTAATTTTTTTTAATTTTTTAATTTTAGTTTTTTATGATTATGTTTGATACGAAGTTTGTAACAATCATCCTAATATATTTATAAAACAAATATATTTGGTAATTTAGTTCTTTCTTATAGGTGTAACAAGACATATAGATTTGCTTGATATTCGTTAAGTATGTTATAAATAAAGTATAAAATGTACTTATAGTAGTATTTTATTATTTTAATATATATAATAAGGTATATCATCTTGAAATCTATATTTCATATTATAATGTGGCTAAAAAAATGGTTTTAAATAAACTTTTGTTATCAAATTATGATTTTTATCATTTTTTAAAAAATTTATCTTTTGGCTACCAAACCAAAATTTAGTAACAAAATATATGTTTTTGGCTACCAAACTAAAATTTGGTAGCAGAATATATGTTTTTTTGCTACCAAATTTTGGTGGCAGTATGCAGGAATTTGCTACCAAATCAATATTTTGGTGGCGAAAAGATAATTTTTGCTACTAAAAGTTACGTTTAGTAATAAATTTTCAAGAAACTTTATAATCACGTATTTTGTATTTGTAATTATTTTTTTTATGTTGTTTTGCATGAATATGTTATAAATTAATGTTTTTCATCAAAATATAATTTTGTAATATGTTATAATGTGACAAAAAAAAAAGATATTTTCTTTAAAAAGGACTAAAAAATATGGTTCTAATTTAACTGTTTTCATCAAAATAAAATTTTTTCCATTTTAATTAAAATATGTATTCTTGATATCAAATTAAAATTTGTTTTTTGCTATCAATTTAGTGATAGATTGTAAGAATCTATAGCAAAATTTATATTTTGGTGATATAAAATAATTTCAGCTTGTTTTTTGGTATCAAAATTTAGTACCAAATTATTCATTTTTTAGTGATAAGAGCATAAGAATCTACAAAATTTATATTATGAGGATAGAAAACGATTGAAGCTTGTTTTTTGATACTAAATTTAGTACCAAATTTTTCATTGTGGCTGCCGAAAAAATTTGGTAACCAAAAAACATTTTGTTGTATGCAAAATCCTAAAAACTAAACACTCTCTCAAAAATTTCCAAAGTATCCCGCGTCCTCTCTCTCGCTCCCTACGCCACCGCTACCCTCCATCTCTCTTTTCTCGCAACACCGTCGCCACACACACTCTGTCTCTCTTTCTCCATCTCCACATCGTCGTCCCTCTCTCTTCTTCCCTCGTGCCGCTGCCGCTGCCTTGCTCGCCCCTTCCTTCTCCTTCACCGAGCTGCCTAGATTATTGGGTATGGAAAATTTAATTTCGAATGTCAAATGTGGTTTCGTTTTCTAATTTACAATTTGAAATTGATTTAAATTTTTTTGTATAAATATGTGTTGGGTGATTTGATTTTTGTGAAAGAAATTTGTGATTTTTGTGAAATTGGACGACCTTCTCGCCTCTTTCTGATCTCTCTACATTCCCAGCCCCCTGTTCAGCCCCAGTACGCCTTCGTTTCCTTCCTATTTCTTAAGTAGAAGCTTGCGAAGCCATAAAACCAAGCAAACCCTAATGTGTGGGAGCTCCGTTCTTGTTCTCTCCTTCTCTCCTCCTTCTACAATAGAGCACACAAACTCTCTATCTCTCTCTCTCTGAGGAAAAATTTTCAGATTTCTGTAGAAAAACCACGAAATTTATGCCTAAGGACCTTGTCCAAGATGCACTCGAAAGCATAAAGGTTATTTCTTTACCATTGTTATTTTTTTGCAATTTCTTTGTCGAAACCTTTGTGGCATTTCAGAAGTTATTTTTTGCAATTTCTTTCTCAAAACCATTTTTGGCATTTTGGCTTTAACTTGATAGCTCTTGGGACTCTGTCATGGCTTTCATTTTTGTCAAAGATATTTTTGGCATTACAGGATGAGCTAACAATGGATTAGCAGCTTTTGAACAAGATTTCTCGTCGAGGATTTTAATGACATATTGTAAAGGTTTGTGCCTATTAATTTTACATGTCGGATTCTGATTACCTTCATTTTGTACATCTTAGCTGCTGAATGAAAACTGATATCTCTGGCATCTCCAGGCTTTAGTGCTATTGGAGATTCAAAGTACACTAGTGTGTAAATTGGGGTTGTATGCTTAGGAGCAGTCAGATGCTTGTTGCTCAGGTTTCGCATTTTCGCCTTTTGTTATTACTTTGTAACATGACTTGTGAATTTCCGCCTTCCTGATTACTAGTTTCTATCTCTACAGGCTTTGATTTGTCCTCTATTGGGACGATCTTGGAGAAGACCATTACAAGGCGTAAGTGTTATCAAAGTGCACTCTTTCTTTTTTCCAAGTGAAATTCTCATTTGTCTTGAGATATTCTGCCAAACCAATTGCCTTTAGAAACTCTTGTTGAATCTAGTTGAAGTGGCTCTGATTAATACGGAGTTTTTGGGTAGTTTTTTAGTGAAAGTATTTCCAATCCAAAATTTTTTTTTGGACATATGCGTGATTTATTGGGTTCTGAAAATGCATACTAGTTTATGAATAAGTATGGAAATTTACCCATTGAATGTTTTAGTAGATACTCACAGGTGGGAGAGGTATGATGCTAAAGGATTGACTCAGAAAGAACAAGTGAACAGTCAAAGTGGGAGAAAGGGGACGAGAATAATGATGGAAGGGGTTTGATTCTCAAATGGTATTCTTCTATTCTTTACCAATTTTAGTCACTAGTACATAATTTATATCTTAGTTATAGGGCATACATAGCATTTTGTTGCTGAGTATTTATGGTGATGATTATAGGGGGTTAAATACGGGTCAGTATTGTTTGCTAACCTTTTCACATAATGTCATTGGTCCCTAGTCCCCACACAACTCTCATGCCTGTTTTGTTACAAGAACTTTAATAGATGCAACAACATGCAGGTAATTTTCTCCCTCTCTCTGCATTTTTTTTTTTTCTCATTTTAGTTCTATATCTGCCCCCTTTATATGATTGAACAATACTACGTGTTCCTTTTGTGCTTTCACAGATTGGTAGGTTGTGTACAATAAGGAAAATAAAAGTCTATTGTTTTTCACAGTGCGTGAACAAGTCGTGATCTTACTATCAAGCCAAATCACTAAGTTGGCATCTATGTATGCCTTCAGATCATTCGGGGACTTCTGTACTGCGACAAGAAGATCAGCCCCCTCCAACTCTTGTTATTTAGATTTTCAAATTTTCCAGCTGTGTAGGATTATAAATTGTTAACAAGTAGCTTGAGTGTTACTTGAGTTTGATCATGAAAAGGTTGTTATTAATTATGTAATCAGAGATTTAGAGGCACTATAATTAATTTAAGATATTTTATTCATTTCAATACCCATTTCAATATGATTTTTACAAAAATATTTATGAAAGACAGGATATAAAATTTAGAATAATATTATTGGCAAGCAAAAATTTTGGCAGCTAAAATTTTTCGTCACCAAAAATTGGGTAGCAAAAAATTAGTTGTTTGCCCTTTTTGTTACCAAATATTTGGTGGGTAATATATAGGAATTCGCTTCCAAATACGTTTTGCTATCAAAATTTTGGTACTTAAATCTTGTAACTTTCGTTTCCAAATATATTTTGTTACCAAAATATTAGGTCACTAAATCTCATATTTTTTGTAATCAAATACTTTTTGTTACTAAAAATTTGATCACAGAATCTCATATAATTCGTTACCAAAAAATTTAGTTCCTAAATTTCATACTTTTTGTTACCAAATATTTGGTGACTGAATCTCATATTTTTCGTTACCAAAATACATTTTGTTACCAAAATTTTGGTCCCCAAAATGTCTTACCTTTTGCTATCAAATTTTTGGTAACTGAATATCATAAATTTCGTTACAAATACAATTTGTTATCAAAAAAAATTTTGGTAGCAAAAACTTTTGTTAACAAAAATTTGGTAACAAATACTTTTTGCGACTCACTTTTGCTACAAATGTTTTTGGTAGCAAAAATTTTTTGCTACCAAAAACAGGACTTTCGGCTACCAAATTTTTGGTAACAAAAAATCAAAATTCTTGTAGTGATATATGGTATGTATATGTATTTTATGTTTTAAAATGGTGTTGTACATCCTTGATGATGATGTTGTCCGGTGAGAGGACTTTTGTCACCATTGGTTTGGGATTTGCTACCCCAACCCTTCCGTGACTAGCGCGCTATGATAGTACAATGTCGGACCCAATAGATGACGGTTTTAAAAGTTAAAAAGTTTAAAAATGATTTTTATATTTATGATGATAAAAGAAGAATGCTTATTTATATTTGTGAGATTTAAGTGTGTTACTAAGCCCTTGCTTATATAAGTTAATTCATGTTGCAGATAAAGGAAAGGGTAAATTATAGTACTGGAGGAGCTTAGAGCGGATAACGGGATGATATGTGATAGGAAAATGGGAGGAACGATTTTGAGATGAACATTTATAATTTCAAATGAAGTTTTGAGACTTTAATTTATTATTATTTAATTGAATGTTTCATATGGACTTAAATTTTATTTCATGAATTAGGTTTTTAAAATACATATATATATATATATTAATTATGAAGTTTATTTTGATATAGTTTTAAAAGAAAAAAATTCTAGAGTTTTTCTAAAAATTATCTAAGTAAAGTTTTCCGTTATGTAAAGAATTTTATTTCAAGTTTAATATTTTTTGCCATCTTATAAGAGATTAATGATTAAATAAGAAGTCAACTGTAACAGTCTGTGAGGGGTCGTTACATTTACTCCACATAATTTTTAATTATTGTTAACGGACCATTTTGCATCATTTTAATAAGTTTAGGGAGATTTTAGTCACAAAAAAAGGTTGGAGACCAAATTACTCTATCATAAAAAGATTAAGGACAAAAAGAGCAATTTATCTATTTACGAATTATATTTGTGCTGATATTCTTTTGTTTCTGTTGGTATGTCCTTTTTATGATTGTTGTTGTTTCGATACATCTTTTTTATTTTATTTTATTTTATTTATTATTATTATTATTATTATTATTATTATGTTGTTGTTGTTGTTGTTGATTTTTTTTTTTTTCTATATTGTTTATCAAGATAATTGATTTTTTTTGTTTAATATATATATTGCCTTCATATTATTTGTTTCAATATTTCTGTCGTTTCAAGTTGTTGTTAATAGGTATATGTCGCTTTTAGCTTCTAGCCATTTTCATTGGGGGTCTATTGATAACTAATTTTGTTTTTCCCCTTTTTTCCACCCATCTACTGAAACCACCCATTATTAACAATTAAAAATTTAATTATTACTTGTTACACCTTTTTTTTTTTCAAAAAACCCTTACAATCAAATTATAGTATTTAAACTTTTTTCACCCATCAAACCACACCCACTAAACCAATGTTTAGATTTTTTGTCGTACATTTTCTCACTCACCAATTAAATCCCACGTATATCTTTTTTTTTTTTTTTTTTCCCTTCAAATATCCCAAATATCCCACGTTTTAAAGGCATATAGCTTGCGACAAGGGAAGGGCGAACACACAAAAAATGGGTAGGATTCCTCTAATCTTATTTAGCTACTATCCCAACCCTCCCCCTAGGACAAAGGAAGGCTCCCCGAGTCCTTTCACAGAGGAAGGATCAACTGGTTTAACCAATCAGGTACAATTGGTTTACTTATCATGTTCTGGTTTCCTTTCACCCATATTCTCTGTGACAACCCAATAGTCCATATGACGCAAGTTAATTCCTTTATCTCAAACTAAAAATACACACACACACACACATATATACACAAAGAAGCAACCAATGCAAAGAGTAGTGAATGATGAATGTGCTCCTACATCACTTCTCCAGTAAATTCGTGGAATGAATGTGTAAGATTTCCAAGGATGGAAATGACTTGGTCAATGGAGTACTGCAAATTTCATCTCCTCTACTTACCAATCAATCTATTCTCTCTATCTCGAGCTCCATGAGGGAAGGCAACTGCCCAAAAGGCGGCAACAAGCAACAATTTCCACATTTTTTGTCCTACATTTTCTCACTCACCAATTAAATCCCAAGATATCTTTTTTTTTTTTTTTTTTTTTTTCCTTCAAATATCCCAAATATCCCACGTTTAAAGGCATAGCTTGCGACAAGGGAAGGGCGAACACAAAAAAAAAAAAAGGGTAGGATTCCTCTAATCTTATTTAGCTACTGTCCCAACCCTCCCCCTAGGACAAAGGAAGGCTCCCCGATTCCTTTCGCAGAGTAAGGATCAACTGGTTTAACCAATCAGGTACAATTGGTTTACTTATCATGTTCTGGTTTCCTTTCACCCATATTCTCTGTGATAACCCAATAGTCCATATGATGCAAGTTAATTCCTTTATCTCAAATTTAAAAAAAAAAATTATATACACACACACACACACAAAGAAGCAACCAATGCAAAGAGTAGTGAATGATGATGAAGAAAAAAACACATTAAAACACATATTATTTACTATATTAAAAGATCATCACAATCAATATCAATGGTCTCCTTAGTTGCTACATCATGACCCATAATTTCACGAAAGTGTGAATTCGTGGACTATAAGCACTTTCCCATCCATTTGCGCATGAGTGATGATAGTTATGCCAATTGTTTGCTACAGGAGGGATACGATGATCAGGTGATAAGAACACCTACAACATAAATTATAAAAGAAGGTTAATTAGTTAACAAAATAATGAGATAAACATTAGAAAAAAAAAATATATATATATATTATATATATAATATGTGCCAAGAACGAACTGGTTAAGAAAAAAATGAAGTACCTTTTGCATTCTATTATTTTTGTTTTTATCGCTTTTTCATTTTTTTTTTTTTTGCCAAAACAAACTGATAAAGAAATAAAAGAATATTGCTAGATCTTCTCAAAAGTTATAAGATGTGGTTTTGGAGGTGATCAAATGTTCTTTATGGTCCAATTTATGGAGTTTGAATTTTTTCTTCCTTTTGGGTTTCTCTTCCTTTATCTCACATATTGTAAATTATGGTGCTAGAGGTTTAACAAAATCTATGCGTGTAAAAATATGTTTCATCGGAGAGATCTAAATAGATGATATAAAGTGCTTTGATTATAATAAGTCCGAAACATTATAAATTATTGATATTAAGGAGATAAAACACGTAATGAGGAGATTTGAATTAGGACCTTTTAATAGGATCACATCATTTTACTAATTCATTTTAAATGTTTAGATGATTAGAAAGTGAGCCAACGATAACTTTTTTATTCAAAAAATAGTTTTATACAGAAAAATCATTGGTGTAAGAAAGAGAATTAAAAAAGTTTATCCATCTTAAGGTTTCCTAAAGTACAAACTTGTATGCTAATATTGTAATCATGGATCAACTTACATAAAATAGATTTAGATGATGTAAAGTGCTTTGATTGTAAGTCTAAAATATATTAGATTTATGGATATCAAAGGAGATAAAAAAAAAAAAGTAATTATAGGAGATTTGAATTGAGGACCTCTTGATAAGATCACATTGTTTTAATAATTTATCTTAAATGTTTAGATGACTAGAAAGTGAAATAATGATAATTTTTATTCAAACAATAGTTTTATACAGAAAAATCATTAGTATAAGAAAGAGAATTAAAAAGTATCCATATAAAGGTTTCGTAACGTTCAAACCATAAGTCCAGGTTGACCCACTCAATAATGTGCTTAGGCCTGCCAATTGTAACCCTATATTGTGCTGTGCTCAAATAGGCCTGTTCTGCCAATTGACTTCTCCAATTTGAATTCTAAAAGGAAAATTTTAATTCTTAAACGATTAAAATGAGAATGTTTCAAAGGCACAGAATATTTTATAATGGATAAACATGCATTTACAAAGAACTGCAATAACAATATCACTACAAGGGACTATTTGTCAAAGGTTTTGCTTTGCTTTTAGTAAGTAGAAGAGATTTGTAAAATTTGGTACTTTTAAGTGAGTGTTTAAGATTATATTTTAAAGAGAGTTTTAAAATGATTTTAAAATTTTTATTTCTACTTTTATGAGTAAAAATTACAATAATTAAATCTTTTGATTAATGTTTTACTAAAATTTAACACTCTGATACAAGTTTTAAAGTTTATTTAGAAAAGTTACCTTTTTA
>CM046374.1:30716500-30748241 GCA_025413025.1 Ficus hispida
TTTTCCGCAAATGTTTTTAATTATGAAGTTGTATATGTGTATGAATGTTCCAAGGTCCGATTTAAAAGGTTATGGTGACCTTATAATCGGTATAGCAAGTTATGGGTAGGCATGATGAAGTTTACCCATAAGCACAGGTTTAGTTTCGAGTTATGATTTTTAAAAATAAAATATAAAGTTTAAGTTAAAGAAAAAAAAAATTTATCCTGAAATTTTCGGTAAGACAAAGATTTAAGTTAAGCAAGTGTGGTAACAACCCACTTTACGTAGTCGGCCCTACGTAGATTTTCGGGGCGTTACAAGTTTGGTATAGAGCGGTATCCTGCCAGCCTACTTCACTTTGCTTACATCGTTTCTGCAAATGCCCAAGTAAGTTAATTTAATTTCCTTTGATTAGAAATGTGAGGAATTAAGAACTAGAATTAGAAGATGGTTCACCTGTGTACGAACGAACCAAATTTTTGCAAGAGTGTAATCTTGCAACTATAGTGACTAAGTTATAACGATAATTGCTAGAATAGCAATAAGGAAAAGAATAGGCTTTGAGATCGTATAGCCTATCGCTTCATCTCAGGTATAGTGATATTAAGGAATTTTCCTTCTAAGGAATGGATCAATACCATGGAAGTTAAGTTTCCTGATTGTGAAACTTTTACCCCATAAGAGTATATTAGATACGGGGAAAATTTTGATGATGCCTTAGTTTGGGGGTAGCAACTAGGCATTATGCCAATATGAGTTGGATGCTAACAACGACAATTTATTAGGCTAAGATAATAATGATGATGGCCATGAGTCTGATGATCAAGTTAGTGAGGTTGAGATCAATAGTAACAACCTTGGAGTCGATATATAATGGTTTGACTAATGTCGACTATATACGACCTTTTAAGTAATGGAAATCATGAAATGATGATGGGAAGTTTTACATATTCCTTAGAGCTATGATTATGTGCTATAAAGGAAACGCTGAAGGCACAAGAGAAATTTCTACTGGCTAACAAGTGGCTAGTTGATACAAGGATACCTTTCAATGCATCACTCGAACAGTAATATGTTTCAATAATACTATTTATTATTGTTTTCCATGATTAACTTGGAAAAGATTCCAAAAAATATATATATATATATATTTTATGTATGGTGCTTGATCTTATGCTTATTAGAACCAACTCACGTTATGTTGTGATATGTTATGGCTGAATCCTTGAGGAATAAAGTTCCAAGAGAGGGGCCATCATGTCAAGTAAAGGGCCAATCCTTGAGGAAGAAAAATATTTCCAAGATAGGGGCCATCATGAAAAGAAACAGGGTTCTAATAGCACAAGATTAACATTGTACCAGAGGGTTCTCAGCTTCAGTAATTGAAAGAAAAATATTTTCAATATGATATATTCACTGAGCCCTTAAATACAGTTAAAGAAAAGTATCTTAAATATAAGATACAATATGCTTTTTAAATATGAAAAAAGCTATATGATACGATATGTTTTTCAAGTATGGAAAGGTTAAATATACTTTTCAAATATGGCAAGTTATATGATATACTTGCTAAGAAATTTTATGTAAAAAGTTTTTGTGATGCAGTGTGAAAGAATGAAAGTATGATGAAAGTAAAGTATAAGTATGATAAGCATGAAAGTATGAGGATATAGAAAGAAGATTATGGTTCTATATAAGAAACATTATCCCATTAAGATGTTAAAATGGGAACATGAACAAGTTATTCAATCTATAGTAACTTGTGAAGAATTGATAGTGGATTCAAGAAAAGCCACTTAGGATTATTCGAATTTTCGAGGACGAAAATCTTTTAAGGAGGGTAGAATGTAATACCCGAAACTTTTATGGCTTATGATTCCTGTAGAAACAAGGAAAACCTAAGTCTGAATCATGATCGGAGTAGAATATCAGTATAAGTTTGAGTTCTCGATTAATTAGCTACGAAACTCAAAAATAGTTTGCTTAGGCAAACATAGGTTTTTTTTTTGGGAAAAAGGGCAAAATAGTAGTTTTGACTTTTATTCCGGTCAAAGTTGACCAAGATGATACTGCAGTGTAATTTATCGGTATAGAAACTATACTGCAGAAAACTGTCGTTACGGACGATTAAGCTAGAATAAGATATGAGACCAGCCTAGAAAAATCAAGCACACTAAGTTGGATATCAAGGGCCAGATGGCTTAAGGAAATAAGAAAAATTTTATACAGTCCGTTTTTATACAGATGGATTTTGGACTGTAGTACAGTATAAAAATACTGTGTTTAAGCAAACACAGTATTAGAAATATCTGTGTAGCAGAAAAATGGACTGAATATTAAGGAAAAGCCAAACAGGGCTTAATATGGATGACATCATCCTATCTTTAATTTATGACATCATAATTGGATTAAATAAGCTTGGAAAGAAAACCAAGAACTCTCTAGAACAAGATGACATGGCCGGCCACCTCAGGGACAAAAATGCCAAAATTTTATCTTTAGGGGTTAAAGTGAAAATTTTGGAAAATTGATGATGTAAGCGAAGTGATGTCATCAAGATGATGTCATCAAGGTGAGATAAGCTTGGCTTGTTCACCAAGAAAGCAACCGGCCACCTAGGGGGCATTTTTGTAAGAATTTTCACTTTTGGGGCAAAAGTGCAAATTTTGTAAATTTGGTGATGTAAGCAATGAGGTAAGCGATGATGTAAGCCATGATGTCATCCCTTGCTTGCTCTCCAAGTCTTGGCCGGCCACCTTGACACCTAGCATGCCAATTGCATGATTTCCTCTAAGTTTAGGGGCTAAAATGCAAATTTTGGAAAGTTTGCATTTGCCTATAAATAGGGGTGGCATTTAATAAAAAAAAAATCAGAAAAAAGCAGCCAAACTCTTGCCATTCTTCTGCAGAAAAATCCGAGAGAGAGAGGAGGAGAGAAACCAAGAGAGAACCAAGAGAAAAGTTGGAAAAAGCCAAGGGAGGCTAGTTAGTGTGCATGTTCGGTTTCAAGCTAGAAACCAAGGACAAATCTGGAAATTTTGGACCCAATTTCTGGACAGTGGCCGTGCATGGGAGAGGAAGAAAAGGGAGGGAGATTTCGGTTTGCATACCCTAACCCATCCCTAGGGTTAGCTAAGCCAAGGGGGAGTGAGGAAAAAGTTGGAATCCAAGCTTGTGAACCAACATCCAAGCTCTAGAGGTAAACCCTAAAACCCTAAGCTTTTTATTGAGCTTTAATTTGGAAATTTAAGTGTATTTCCATGTTGATTTGTATGAGCATAAGCTCACTTTAATTTTCTGCCCTAGTCATGATTTTAGGGTATATGCTTGATTAGTTAGGGTTCTTGGTTTGGTAGTTCCAATATTGCATGTTAAGTGTTTGTTATGTTGATTAGGGTTTATGTGCTTGATGCATGATGTGAATTTTAATTTGCATGGTGATGTTCGAAATTGTGATTAAAGAAATTTACGCTAGAAAGCCGCTGCATGTGTGTATTAGAGCTCCCGCGGTGGCTGGTCGAGCTAGATTCCACGTCTAGGACGTAAAACGAATTCTAAACCGAAAACTGCCAGTTCGGGTGCCAACTGGCCAGTTTCGGGAAAAGTGAAATTTGAGGCCTTTAGAGGCCGAACTGGGTAAAACATAAAACATAAAAGTTGTTCAGGAGGGTTTTGCCTAGGGGACATCGCGGGCAGAATCTCAAAATGAGACTCCAATGGTCTCTTTTTTTACAAAAATCCGTGGCTGGTCTGCCCAGACCCAGTTTACAGGATCAGCCAGTTTCAAACAAAAACTGGTGCAAATACAAGCAGAACTGGATTTTTCTCAAAAGACGAAAGTTTTAGGATTTTTCAAGATATAAAACTTTCGTGAAGACAAGTTTTTCAAAATCGGAATGGATTTTTAAACTGACACGGATTTCTAAAGAGTGTGCAGGAAACAAGAAATTCCTGCACAGGATTTTCTAAAACAATACAGGAAAACTGTATTTTTGCACCAACACCAATGTGTTGACTGTGGAAAACTACTCCAAAGGCAGTTTTCGACAGTTAATAATTTTTACAAACCTTTCTCAAAGAATTACAATTTTTCAAAGTTAAACTAGAATTTTTGAACAAAGAGAACTAAGTTTTTCCAAAGCAAAGAGAAAAACAAGTTTTTGGATTCAAAAGTTATCTTACTTTTGGTAACAAAACAATGATGGACGGTAACCGGGAAGGATACCCGAGTTACGGGATGGAGTCCAAAGCCCAAAGTTGACTTAGGATAATTGAACTAAGTTTGACTACCTCAAGGGTTACTCAAGGTAACCCAACAAGGTATAAAAATTGGGTTTGATCTTAAAACCCAAAAGATTATGAATAAAAATGACAAGGCATAGGTTAGGATAATAACCTAACCCTATTCATATATAATTGGGATTAATACCCAAGGTTACCTTATGTAACCAAGTAAGTCATCATGAGTTTATAGGAGGGACATATGACTAGGGTTACTATTAAAGGTTGGTTAAGGATACCAACATTGCATGAAAAGATTTACGGTAAGATAGGCTAATCCTTATCTTACACCCTAATTGAAACAGGAATAGAACCTGTCGATGTACCTTGACGGAACATTAGGTCAAGTTTCAAGAGCATAGGAAACCAGGTAAGTACAGACCTCACCTGCAGTATGGAAAATAGTAAAAGCTATTTTCAAGTATACATGTTATGCTATGCTATGCTATGCTATGCCATGTTATGATATGCTATGCTATGCCATGTTATGCTATGTTATGATATGTGATGCCGTGCGATGATATGCTATGACATGTAATGCCATGTTTTCTAAAAATATCATGGTTTTAAAAAATGCCACGTTGTGGCAAATGTTAAGAATGATGTGACATGGTGACATCATGAAGCATGTTCACTAATATTGAACCACATGGTAAGATAAATCAAGTAAGGTGTCGTACCAACCTCCCGTGATCGAGGAGGCTACATGTTCAAAACCAGTTGTGACATTTACCTCTCGTTGATGCGTGAGGGTCACGTTATAATTCCCAGAACTGTTAGGGCCTTGCAAACCCTAGCTTTGTCTGGAGGCTGCGCGCTTTTGGTACGTACACTAGGGGCCCACATGTTGAGACAAGATAAAGAGATCAAGATTGAGTCTATAATAAATCATAAGACATTCAATCGATCATAAATGGATCATGCATATGTTACAAGATGATTTGCATGTTTTTTTTTAGATGTTTGAAATGTTTTTGTGAGATATGTTTGTACTTGCTGGGCGAAAGCTCATCTGTATATTTCATACTGTAGGTAAGATGCCTGCAGCTTTACTTGGTAGGCCATGGAGACGATGGAGCGAGTGAAGGGCGGTGTGGGATACCACTACACAAGATTTTCCGCAAATGTTTTTAATTATGAAGTTGTATGTGTATGAAATGTTTCCAAGGTCCGATTTAAAAGGTTATGGTGACCTTATAATCGGTATAGCAAGTTATGGGTAGGCATGATGAAGTTTACCCATAAGCACAAGTTTAGTTTCGAGTTATGATTTTTAAAAATAAAATATAAAGTTTAAGTTAAAGAAAAAAAAAAATTTATCCTGAAATTTTCGGTAAGACAAAGATTTAAGTTAAGCAAGTGTGGTAACAACCCACTTTTACGTAGTCGGCCCTACGTAGATTTTCGGGGCGTTACAAGTTGTGGGAGAGAAAGAAAGGGAAAGAGCAAAGTGAAGAAAGGAAGTGTTGGAGGGTGGCCGGACTTTGTTGAAGTAACCACCAAGTGACCAAAAAGTTTTTGGTACCCATTGGAGGGGGAGAGGCCAGTTGCAAGAAATCAATTGGGGGGGGGGGGGGGGGGGGGGGGAGGGGGGAACGAGCTTAAGCCAAAGTTGGTATTCAATCAAGGTAATCTCCCTTAGCCCTAAACTTTTTAAATTAAGCTTCAATTTGAGATTTAGGTGTATTTCAAGTTGGATTTGTAAGAGCATAAGCTCAATTTGATTTATTGCTCAAGTTTAGAAAAATTAGGTTTTTGTGCTTGATTAGGTTTAAGGGTGGTTTGATTTATAAGCTTTGCATGGTTTTATACTTATGCTTGCTTAATATTATGGTTTGTATGATAGATGTTTGATAATGTTGTATGTCCCCAAATAGGTTAAGCATGATCTAGAATGCCATGATAGGTTGCTAGATTATAGTTTGAATGGTATGTGCAACCTAGAATCATGCAAGCTTTTGTTGATCCAAAATCAATAATGGTTTGCATGGTTATGATTAAACTGTGTTTAATAAAACTTTACGTTAAAAAAATGCTGCATGTTTGATCTTAGGCTCCCGCGGTGGCTGGTTGAGTTAGATTACGCGATTAGGACGTAAAACCAACTTAAAACAAGAAAACTGCCAATTCGGGTAAAAACTGGCCAGTTTTCTGGAAAGCCAGTTTTGAGGCCCTTAGAGGCTGATTTTGGGAAAACTTAAAACATGAAAGTTGTAGGTTTCTCCTAGGGGGAAACGTGAACATTTTTTCAAAATAAATCTCCAATGGCCTCGGTTTTGACAAAAATCCAAGCCTGACTGTGCCCAGACTTCATGCACGGCCAGGTGAGTTCAACAGGGTAAATGAGTGGGTTAGAGACTGATCTGGGTCTCGAGTAAAACACAAAAGTTTTAGGGTTCCTCAAGATCTAAAACTTTCATGAAGAAAACTTTTTCAGATTAGACTTATATTTTTAAATAAAATTGGATTTCAAAAACTGTACAGTAAACAGGAAATTCCTGCACAGGATTTTCTAAAACAGTGCAGAAAAAGGATATTCCTACACATACACTGAAAATTTGACAGTAAGAAACCGTTCCAAAGGCATTTTATATTATTTAATAATTTTTACAAGACCCACTCATAAGATTTCAAAATTTGATAAGATGAACAGGATATTTTTGAAGAAAATGAACTTAAAACCCTAAGTTTTTCCAAAACAAAGAAAAAGAAGTTTTGAACTAAGTTATGACCGGAAAGGATACCTGAGTTATTGAATTGGGCTCAAAGCCCAAGGGTTACCCAATGTAACCCAACAAAATATTAAGTATGTTGGTTGGGTCTAAAAACTAGGGTTACTTAGAGTAACCTAATGGAATGTATTTAAAAAAAAAAAAAAAAAAAGGCTTAGGCCCAAGGTCATGAATGGTAACCTAACACTATTTATGTATGTAAGGCTTAGGAGCCAAGGTTACTTTAAGTAACCTATCAAGTTACACTCTAAGTATGATAGGCCATAAACCTTAGGGTTATCAGTGGTACTGAAAAAGTATCAAGCGTTGTTTAGGGGAACATATAACTAAGATTAAGTATGAATGTTGGTTTGATCACCAACATTTTTAATATTTACCTATGTCCTTTGGAATAGCAAGAGGTAGCCTGCTGTGGTATCCTGATTTGAAACAGCACATCATTGGACATAGTGAACGAGGTAAGTACAACTCCGCCTACAGCATAGGCTTTTTGTTGTGATACTTACCAAAGTATGATCGATGAATGCTATGGTATATGATGTGATGTATGTTAGAATTGTTTGATACTAGGATATGTTGTAGGATATGGTATGATGATGTTATGTTATATGATATGGCTATGTCATGATATATGATACATCAAGTTCATGGTTATGATATGAGGTATGATGTTGAAATACGATTATGACTTATGTATGTGTGACATCACGAGGCATGTTCACCAATTCTTAAGTAAGAACAAGATTAAGTATGAGATGATGAAAAGCAAGTATGATACTTACCCAAGTATGATCGATGAATGCTATGGTATATGATGTGATGTATGTTAGAATTGTTTGATGCTAGGATATGTTGTAGGATATGGTATGATGATGTTATGTTATATGATATGGCTATGTCATGATATATGATACATCAAGTTCATGGTTATGATATGAGGTATGATGTTGAAATACGATTATGACTTATGTATGTGTGACATCACGAGGCATGTTCACTAATTCTTAAGTAAGAACAAGATTAAGTATGAGATGATGAAAAGCATGTATGATGGCAAGCGAGCTTGCCTGTGTCTATGGTTTGAGTTGGACTGGGCTGGCCGCCCCAACCACTCCATAGTTGTGTGCCATGATACGTACACTCATGTTAAGGGGCCCATAAGCAAGTTAAGTTAAGATAAGCTATGAAAGTATGTTATGAAAGAATAAGTAAGCATAATAAAGCATAAATGGTTCATGCATAATTATGCCAGATTCAGCTATATTAGTTGAATTAGGTTATGTTTGGTATTGTTTGTTATTGTGGATGTTTATGTTGTACTTGCTGAGTGAAAGCTCACGTCTTACGTCTATGCTGTAAGTAAGCAACCTACGGGCACCTTTTGATACAAGATGGTGAGCGTGGTAAGGCGAGCTGTGAAATGTGGAATCTATAGCCACTACGTGTTTTGTTCTTTTATGTATATTATTTGGTATTCGAACATCGTTATTTAATCATCATATATGCGCTCAAACGATTGTATAAAAAAAATTCCGCTATTTACGCTAAGTAAGTAAGTAAGTAAGTAAGTACGTATGTATGTATGTATGTATGGTAACGGCCTGTACTAGGCGGGTCGTTATACAACTGGTTTAATCAATCAGGTACAACTGGTTTAACCAATCAGGTACAATTGGTTTACTTATCATGTTCTGGTTTCCTTTCACCCATATTCTCTGTGATAACCAAATAGTCCATATGACGCAAGTTAATTCCTTTATCTCAAATTAAAAACATATATATATATATATATATACATATAAATATACACACACAAAGAAGCAACCAATGCAAAGAGTAGTGAATGATGATGAAGAAAAAAACACATTAAAATACATATTATTTACTATATTAAAAGTTCATCACAATCAATATCAATGGTCTCCTTAGTTGCTACATCATGACCCATAATTTCACGAAAGTGTTGAATTCGTGGACTATAAGCACTTTCCCATCCATTTGCGCATGAGTGATGATACTACATGTAGCAAAATAATCAAAAAGTCTTATAAAAATCTAACAACTAATTCTACATCTAAAAATTAAAAGATGTCATCAATCCTTACTAATTATCATTTTTTTTTCTCCAAAATAAGTTTCTAGCTCTAACTTAATCGGGTAATACAATTAGGAATTCGAAAGTGAAAACAATATTTAATATACACTAACGGATATAAAATTTTTAAGGTCAAAGACGTATATTTATATATATATATATATATATATATATATATATAATGTTATAGTCAAAATTTTTAGGGTAAAACTCATAAACTACAATAAGAAATTGATTTAATGAGTTTTGACCTTGATAGCTAGTGAACATTTTTGCTATTTTTTTTATGTTGTTTATTAATTGAATCAACAATTCCTCTTGTTTACTAAGTTCTGTATAGAATTGTCAAAATAGTCTTCCGTCAATCATAAAATAACAAAATATACAATATGAGCATTTCTTCTTAGATATAAAAGACTAGGCAATGAGTATCATTTCACTCACACACATTTTTAAATATTTGTGCCAGAACGAACCGGTCAGAAATAAATGAAGTACTTTTTGCATTCTCTTGTTTTTGTTTTTGTCGTTTTTTCATTTTATTTGCCTAAACAAACTGATCATAAAGAAATAAAATAATATTGCTAGATATTTTCTCAAAAGTTATAGGATGTGGTTTTGGAGGTGATCAAATATTCTTTATGGTCCAATTTATGGAGTTTGAATTTTTTCTTCCTTTTGGGTTTCTCTTCCTTTATCTCACATATTGTAAATTATGGTGCTAGAGGTTTACTAAAATCTATGCGTGCAAAAATATGTTTCATCGGAGAGATCTGAATAGATGATATAACGAGCTTTGATTATAAGAAGTCTGAAATATATTTAATTTATTGATATCAAATGAGATAAAACACGTAATTAGGAGATTTGAATTAGGACCTCTTAATAGGATCACATCGTTTTATTAATTCATCTTAAATGTTTAGATGACTAGAAAGTGAGCCAACGATAACTTTTTTTATTCAAACAATAGTTTTGTACAGAAAAATCATTAGTGTAAGAAAGAGAATTAAAAAAGTTTATCCATCTTAAGGTTTCCTAAAGTACAAACTTGTAAGCTAATATCTTAATTATGGATCAAGTTACATAAAATAGATTTAGTTGATGTAAAGTGCTTTGATTACAAGTCCAAAATATATTAGATTTATGGATTTCAAAGGAGATTAAAAAAAAAAGTAATTAGGAGATTTGAATTGAGGACCTCTTGATAGGATCACATTATTTTACTAATTTATCTTAAATGTTTAGATGACTAGAAAGTGAAATAATGATAATTTTTATTCAAACAATAGTTTTATACAGAAAATCATTAGTGTAAGAAAGAGAATTAAAAAGTTTATCCATATAAAGGTTTCGTAACGTTCAAACCATATGTCCTGGTTGACCCACTCAATATACGTGCTTAGGCGTATATTAACGTAACCCAACTGACTTCTCCAATTTGAATTCTAAAAGGCAAATTTTAATTCTTAAACGATTAAAAATGAGAATGTTTCAAAGGCACAGAACATTTATAATGGATAAACATGCATTTATAAAGAACTGCAATAACAATATCACTACGAGTGACTATTTGTCAAAGGTTTTGCTTTGCTTTTAGTAAGTAGAAGAAGATTTGTAAAATTTGGTACTTTTAAGTAAGTGTTTAAGATTATATTTTAAAAAGAGTTTTAAAATGATTTTAATATTTTTATTTCTACTTTTATGAGTAAAAATATTATAATAATTAAATCTTTTGATTAATGTTTTACTAATATTTAACACTCTGATACAAGTTTGAAAAATTATTTAGAAAAGTTATATTTTTTATTTTGACTGAAAGCTCTTTGGAATATTAAAAGCACTTCTAATAGATCATCAAAATACTTGAAGAAGCAACTTCTGGAATCGTTAAGTCAAAAACAACTTCTAAAATACCTGGCACAATAACAATTGAATTGAATACTATGTTCAGCTCCATTAATTAAAAAAAAAAGTTGATATTTTTCAAAGGGGACACGTGACTTCAAAAAATAGTTTCAAGCTTAGAAAAACATATGAAGAACAAAAAATATATATATATATATATATATATATATCATGATGCAACGTACACTACATACACCAGCCTAAAAAATTCATGCAAATACATAATTTTTGCATAGAAATTATACCATAAAGACGTTTCTGTATAGAACATTAGTTAGACTCCACAACTTAACACCATATTTACATCAAGGTGGCTTTGCCAGTATCTTTTTTAGTGTACCCATTAAGTTCAGAGACATTATTTCTTACGTTAGAAATATAGTTCTAATTTTTTTTTTTTGTTAAATTAAAATGAAAAAGAAAAAAGTTCTTGATTCGATTTTATGTGACCTTACCATAATGATTAACCTATGATTCATGGATGGTATTTACTTCTTCTAGCTGTGAATTAGCAATAATATGTTATGTTCACAAACAATTCCCAGAAAAAGGCTTCTAACAGATCAAACAACGAAAAAACATATCATAGTGAAAGAAAAAAAATCCAAGAACTTGATGTGAACAATTTATACTGTTTTTTGGCCATCCCTGAGATCAATATACTAAACGACATAATTTGTACAATCTATTTTGTCTCGACCCAAACAGGATTTTTATAACAAAGAATCTAGATCTATTATCATCATTTTCCTATTAGCTATGTAATAACCGAAATTTTTACGGACTCATGATTTCTTTGCATATAAAAAAATTTAAGTTCGTGCTATATATTTATGTGATGTTTCATGTAAATTATGAATATCAATGAAAAAATTCATAATTTTATTATCAGTAAATGTTTGAGTTCTCGTTTAATAGCTATGAGACTCAATAAATAGTTTTGCTTAGTCAAGCATAAGGCCTTTTAAGGAAAAATACAGTAAAAGAATTTATGATTTTATTCTGGTCAAAGTTTGACTAGAATGATTCAAGGCATGATTATGACGGTACTGTAGTATAGCAAGCATTTTGAAAATCATACCGTGAAAAACCGTCATTGTATATGAAAATGTAAGAATAAGGTACGGGACCACTTTAGAAAAATCAAGCACAATATTTAGAGCAATAAGAGCTAAGAAGTTTTAAGTCCTAAGAAAAACCTACACGCAGCCCAGTTAAGTGCAGATAAATTCGGGACTGTGGTCCAGTATGACAATACTGTTATTAGTTGAAAACAGTGTTTGTAGTATCTACATTAATATGAAAATGGACTGTATATTAAGAAGAAAGCCAAATGGAGCCCTAAGGGGGGGGGGGGGGGGGGGGAACCTCATCTAGGATAATTATGTGAATTTTGGGATTTTTGGAAAAATAGAAGAATTATGGTAAGATAGAATGTGAATGACTCTTATCTTACACTCTGTTTGGAAACATGAGTATAAACTGTTGTCGTACCATGTTTGAATGATAGACCAAGAGCGTAAGACGACAGGTAAGTACAACTCTGCCTACAGCATGGACAAAACGCTTTGTTGCATGACATGGTTTTTAAGAAATCATGTATTGATTTACATGACTTACATATGTTATGATGTTTTATGTTATGATGATTTACGTTATGATAATTTATGTTATAGTATTTTATGTTATGGTTTGTTATCATGTTATATTATATGTTTTGATATAGTGACATCATGAGGCATTTTCACTAATATTAAATCACATGGTAAGAACATATTTCTAAGTCATAAGATAAGACAAGCTAATTGTGTCATACTGACTTGCCACGAGGACAGGTTTAAACGATATGGTCCATGTTTGAGTTGGATTGGATTGACTGCCCCAACTACTCCATGTTAAACAGTATGGCTCACCGTTTGAGTTGGAATTAGATTGGTCGCCCCAATCACTCCATGGTTACATGGCATGGTACGAACTCATGTTATATAAAGGGCCTTGAAACCAAATCAACATAAGAAAACATAATCGGCTCATGGATTCTTTCATTAAAATGTTTTGCGGATTGAATGTTATACGTACTGAGCATAAGCTCATTACTTACGTTCATGCTGTAGGTAAGCAACCTACTAGCAGTACTTGATACAAGACTGTGGAGAGATGGCACTGCGGACTGTGAAATGTGGGATGGACATCGCCACGGGTTTTGAAATTATGTTTTGTAAAATATATTTGTAAAATGTGTTATGTTATGTTATGTTATAATAAGTGATGGCCTGTGTAATTAAAAGTTTTTAAATATGACGGCAAGCAAGTTGCCTCGTGTCGTACTGACCCACACTAGGTTGGGTTTGGTCCACGGTTTAAATATGATAGATAGCCTTCAAATAAGGTGTGAAAGCTCGACACTCAAGTCCTATAAATAAGTATGAGAATAAGTATGAGTATCAGTATGAGATTAAGTCAAGTTTAAGTTTGAGTTAAAATAAAGTTTAAAAGAAAAAAAAAATTACTCTAGAATTTTCAGTAAGTTTAAAGCTTTTTGATGAAGATTTAAGATAAGTAAGCACAACGTCACGGCCCTACGTAGCGTAAATCGGGGTCGTGACAAGCTGTTTCTCCATTCTTTATTTATCATATCATTTAAATTTAACAACTTGACTACATAAATAGAAACTGAATACTAAAATACTTAAGTAATTCACTGACGTGTCAAAATTTAATTAAAGGAATAATCAATAAAACATAAAAATAGGACATTAAAAGGAAAGTAATCCTAACTAAAACCCCCAGATAACCTTCAATTATAATGAACAGAGCATTTTCGACAATTTCTTTTTCTAGTTTGACTCATTCATTTTTCATGCCACGATCCGAATCTCAGCGACTTTTAACACTTCTCAAATAGAAATAATAATAATAATAATAACTCATTCAAAGTAAAACAAAGAATAAAGAATAAAAAAATAACAACTTATTTTACATTTTGAGAATTCAAAATGAAAGGCGCAGTTGGGATTAATCATCGCATATTATTATTCTTTTTAAGTTCAAAGATTCATATATTATACAATAGTCAATTATTAAGCCGTGGCTCTTTCATCAAATATTATTCAGGCAAGATTGGTTGGGTTAGCCCATTTTTCTGTCAGTTATATATTCATTTCATTTATGCTGCTTTCTTGATTGCTTCTACGTAAGAATGAAAATTTCTATGACATCGTCGATATTTTCATGATATTATCCATATTTTGAAGTCTTGATATGGATAATGGAGAAAATGACATTTCTTTTTAGAGTATATGTTAAATGTCCATAATGTCAAAATTATCCGCAATATCCATGAATATTTGTGAATATCCAGGATATTTTTTGATATTTCTACAAATGTCCAAAAACTCGGGGAATTTTTTTTTTTCCAAAATTTCAATTTTGTCAGACATTTTTTTAATTATTTTTTAATATGAAAAAAATTTGACAACATGTTACACAAGATAAAGATCATGGTTATAAGATAGTAGGTGAGGGTATTAAATGATCGAAAAATAGCGTATAAAAAGACATGGTATAACTCAAATAAGTCAAACTGACGATGATTCTCCTTGAGTTTTAATTTTATGAGCTTAAGAATAAAGTAAAGTTCATATGGTTATAATTCTACCTATGGTTCTCAAATGATGTCTAGTTTAGAAGTACAAAATCGAGATAGTTTTTTTCGATATATTGGTATATCTTCCAGCACAAATTGATATTGAGATATCATTGCATGCCTATCATGATTGCTCATCAATTTGAACAAATGAATAATATCCAATTTATGGATTAATAGTTGGTAGAGACCAAGAAGCATTCATGTGAAACATTAACAATTTACCTTCAAAACCATTCAAGAGTAATATCTTGATAAATGTATTATTTTTACCAGATCAGGATCAACACATACCTAATGTTTTCTAACCTACTAGAAACTTTTTTTGGATTAAGTACACTCAAAACTGATATGTACTCTTTTATGTTTAACATCTAATTTGTATGTACACTATTATATTGTAGTATGTTATTTGTAATGATTAATGATCACGTAATATCATATTTAAATTACAGTCAATGCTTAATTATTATATTTTACTATGACATCATGCAATATAGCTCTCGTATTTGATTTTAAAATATATTATTTTTTTTGTTGTAAAATTAGTTCCAATTATGTAATATTGATAGTTTTGATATTTTATAAAGTTTGAGCAAAAAATTTAAGTTTTTCTTTAATTATTCAGTTTTCCTTAGAAAATTCGTTGATATTGATATTTCTATTAACATTATCCATAAATCAAAATCTCGACACCTCCGTCAGCATTGACATTTCCATCATTGATTTCTACATTAGGAAAATTTGTTAATCTTTTATTCTCTGTGTCAGCGAAAAAATACAGTACCCTCTCTCATATAAATTCTATTATGATATAGTATGTTATAGTCATTACCAAATGTCAACGAGCCAATACCATTGCAGAACTTACTCAACTCTCTCTATACTAATCATATAATATGTGAGTCATTTCCAAATGTCAATGAGCCAGTTCTACTCAATTTCGAATTCGAAAGTGAGTAATATTTAATATCCACTAACGGATAATAATTATTTTTACGGTCAAAGGTAATATATACGTATTATAGTCAAAATTTTCAATGCAAAAATCAAAAACTCCCATAACAAATTGATTTAACGAGCTTTGACTTTGGTAACTAGTGAAATTTTTTGCTGTTTTTTTTTTTTTTTTTTAATTGAATCAACAAATCCTCTCGTCTACTATGTTCTGTATAGAACTGTCAAAATTGCCTTCCATCAATAAAATGACAAGGTATCCAACACAATCATTTCATTTTAGATATAAAGGAGGCAATCAATAAGTAGCCTTTCACTCTCATATACATACATACATACATACATACATACATATATAAATATATATGTGTGTGTATATATATATGTATATGCATGTATATATATATATATATATATATAAATTTGTGTCAAAACGAACTGGGCAAGAAATAAATGAAATACTTTTTGCAGTCTAATATTGTTTTTTTTTTTTTTTGTATTTTTTTTTCAATCAGTTTGCCAAAACGAACTGACCAAGAAATAAAATAATATTGCTAGATTTTCTCAACTTATTATACGATGTAATTTTGGTGGTGAAATGTTGTTTAATCATTCTACTATGGTCCAATTTATGGTGTTTGAAGTTTTCTTCCTTTTGGGTTTCTCTTCGTTCATTATTGTAATTTTTGGTGCTATAGGTTTATTAAAAATTTATGGGTGCAAAAATATTTTTCATCGGTAAAGAGTTGCAACTTTTCTAAATAGATGATGTAAAGTACTTTGATTATAAGAAACCCGAAACATATTAAATTTTTTGATACTAAAGGAGATAAAAAATGTAATTATGGACATTCGAATATTTGAGGACCTCTTGGTATGATCATATTATTTTATTAATTCATCATAATTAATATTCAAATTATTGGAAAATGAGCCAACACTATTTTTTATTCAAACAATAGTTTTATGCAGAAAATTCATTATGTAAGAAAGAACATTAAAAAAGTTTATCCGTGTAAAGGTTTCGTAAAGTTCCAACTTGTACACTTATATCGGCATTATGGATCAAGTTATGTAAAACAACTCTTAACTAATGATCAACTAATTCTGAATTATTGTTTATGCAATATTTTTAGTTTGCTTCTAAGGAATTTTCTTACATTGCTTATTATGAGAGCTTATTTTTCTCAGCATTATTTCTTCTAAACGTTTGGATTGTCTTTTTCCCAACTACGTTTTGAAAGTCAGGCTATACACATTTATAATTACGTACTTTACTTTGTACGAAACGAATGCTAGTGTGATGATAATAATAATTTATATTTGTATTATAAGACATTAACAAATTAATTACATAAATTTAATGTGAAATAATCTAATAATAATAATAATAATAATAATAATAATAATAATAATTATTATTATTATTATTATTATAGTGTACTCGTCGTGTTGGTCAGTTGTCATGTCCAATGAACCGTTTTGTGTTTGACCCGTTCCGTGCATGTGTTTGTAGTTTTCATGTTGTGTCTTGCCATCTCAAACAGCTTAAAACTGTAAGTCCAGCTGGACCCAACTCAACGTATTGGTCGTGCCAATTGTGAATATTGTGTTGTACTCATATATAAATATTCTTTATTGCGCTATCTCGTTTGGTAGGCGACCTAACCCTAATTGACTTCTTCAATTTGAATTAGAAAAGTAAAATTTTAATTTGTAAACGATTAAAAAAATGAGAATATGTTCCACAGTGAATTAACATGCATTTACAAAGAACTGCATCAACAATATCACTATAAGAGTCTGTTTGTAAAAGATTTAATTTACTTTGCTTTTAGTCATCTAAAAGTTGATGAAACTATGTTTTTATAATTTATTTCTAATGTATGAGTAAAAATATTAAAATAAAGTCTAATATTTGTGTAACTAACACTGTTATATAACTTTCAATGTCTGCTTAGAAACGTAACGTTTTTATTTGATTAAAAACTCTGTTGGAGATTCAAAAACACTTATGGTAGATCATCAAAAAAACTTGAAGAAGCAGCTTATAGAATCGGTAAGTCAAAAATAACCTTTAGACAACTTGCCACAATAGTAATTGAATACCAATTCTGCTCCAATTAAAAAGAAAGAAAGAAAAAAAAAAAAAAAAAAAAAAAAAAAAAAAAAGAGCTGATATTTCTCAAAGGGGTTATAAAATAACGCTCTCGTCAAATGGAAGTAGGTATGGCTTTTATTTAAGAAAGAAAAATAGTTTCACGCTTAAAAAAACATTTCAAGGACGAAAAATAAATAAAATATCATGATGCGATGTACAACGCTACATAGATAGCTTCTAGATAGCCTAAAAAAAATTCATGCAAAAACATAATATTTTTAGCACAAAATCTAAAGCTCACTCTACCAAAAGTACGATTTTTCACAGTGAATAATTCAAATAAATAAAAACCATGGCAAAAAAATTTGGAAAAAAAAAAAACAAAAACAGAACAAAAAGAAACCAAAATTTGAATCTCACAATTATTGACGCGTCAAAAGGGAGCCTAGGCGGGAAATACATGCGTCCACATGTGCCACCAAGTGCATGTGAGCTTCTCTTTAGGTGTTCGGGATTTATTTTTTTTATTTTTTTGCAATTCAGAAACCGGTATTTGCAAACGATGAGTCATCGTTTTTTTATTAGTTGCTATAGAAATTTGTACCAACAAACTTCCTCTCTGTCCATATTCCAATTGTGCCGAACCACCACGTCACGCCACCTCTAAATTATGGGCCTACAGGAGTCGCTCTCTTTGGAGCGTTTTAATTTTTAAGAAACAGAAACCATAATTTTTTGAAATATTTACAAAAACGATCTGATCATTTAAAAAGGTCAAAAATGGAGTTAGGACTTTATTTCAAAAAGGGCATAAACTAAAACAAAATCTATAACAAATTAAAAATACAAATATGTTAAATACCTTAAGATACCAACTCATAATGACAGGTTTAATATGTTATTATAATAGTTTTCTACGGATTTTCATTAGGTGATATATCTAATAGGTGTGAATTCTTAAATTAATTTTTAAGTGCTTAAGGGTGATCACTTCAAAAAAGGTTTAAAAATGCTACGAAGGATAAAGTAACAACTTTACAACAAGTGTTAAAGTAATTTTACATCATCTTCAAATAGAGCCAAAGATATTGGGTTTCGAATACTAGGAACGACAAATCAAGTGAAAAACTTGATACTTGTGCACTTGCTCATAACAAAAATGAAGATTCTGTTTTCATGAAGATATTGGTATAAAATGAAGGAACTTAATGACATATGAAGAGCATAAGTATTGATTTAGGAAAGAAAAATGCCCATAAATTCCATGTTCAAAAGTAAAGGTTAAAAGAGTATTAAGGAATCCAAATTTAGTATAAGTACGTTTGCCTTACGTTGTTTCTTTTTACGTTATTTTGATTTAGTCTGCAATTGAAGTTGGATTATGATTTTTCTCGTTTTAATAAATTTAAATAGAGACTTTTATTTTTTAGGTCATCCTCTCCATTTATTTATTTATTTATTTATTTTAAAATGCTACAAAAGATAACTATTGACAACGTCAAAGTAAGAAGTCTTAGAAGCACAATAATGAGTCTTGTGATTTTTAGTCAGGAAAGTAAAAAAGAAAAGAATAAAATATATATTTGACTCTATCTCCGCAATGTAAAAGTTGCGTCCTTTCATTCCTAATCTCTACTCAGCTGATATTTTTAGGATTCTTTTTAGGGAGAGACTGTGGTAGAGCCTCTCCCAGAGACCCTATCGGTAGAGTTTTTTTTTTTAACAATTAGATTTTAATCGAACGGTTGATATATTATAGGTATACCATTATTGTAAGAACCCGAAATTTGTGATGAACCTATGATTTCCTTTTAGACAAGGAAAATCTAAGTCTGACTTGTAATAACAAAAAATTTATACGGACTCATAATTTAATCGTACATAAGAAATCTAAGTTCGTATTATGTGTTTTTGTAATGTTTCTTGAAAATTGTGAATATCAATGCAAAATTCATAATTTTATCAGTAAATGTTTGAGTTCTCATTTAATTAACTATGAGACTCAATAAGCAGTTTGCTTAGCCAAGCATGTGACCTTTGTGCAAAAAGGGAAGAAAAATTCTATGATTTCATGTTGGTCAAAGTTTGACCGAAAAAGTCAAAGGTTGACTAGAAATGTCAAACAGATAAAGGTACTGAGATATGATAAGCAGTATAGGAAACATACTGCGAAAACCGTCTTTACAGATAAGATAGCATGAGTAAGATTTAAAACCACCATAGAAAAATCAAGCACACCAAGTAGGATATTAAGGGTAAGAAAGGTTTCAAGAAATAAGAAAAATTTTATACAGTTCATTTTTACACAGATAAATTTTGGACTGCAGTACAGTGTAAAATACTGTTATTAGTTAATAGCAGTATTGAAAATATCTATGTTAGCATAAAAGTGGACTGCATTTTAAAGGAAAGGCCAAACGAGGCCTTAATGATGACATCACCTTATCTTGGATTTATGACATCATTTCTTGATTAAAGAAAATTGGAAAAATTTTTGGATGCCACCTAGCACCATATGGCCGGCCACTTGGAGGGCTTTTGTGCAAATTTTTGTGCAATTATTTTTGTCCCAAGGGTATTTAAGCAAATTTTGGATTAAAAATAAATCCAAAATTAAATTAATTTTCAGTTATAAATAGGATATGAGGGGGGGGGGGGGGGGGGCGGTTTTTGCTTCAAAAAAATTGGAAAAATCACCAAAACCATGCTAAAAAATTTCTCCACCCATTTCCTCAAAAAATCCGAACCCTAGAGGAAGAAAAAGAAAAGAGAAATTTAAGGTCAAGTGGTGGTCGGAAAATTGGAGAGTAACACACCAAGATTGGCCGAAAATTTTGGAACCCACAAAGCCTAGGGAGGCCGGTTGTGGTAGGGAGCCAAGAGAAAAGATTTGGTTCAAGATTCTAGCACCAATCTTTAAGATTGGCTAATTAAGGTAATCTTCTTTGGCTCCTAAGCTTTTAAATTGAGCATTCAATTTGGAGATTTAAGTGTATTTCAAGCCTTGGTTTGTAAAGCTTAAGCTCAATTTAATTTTCATGCCCTAGTTTAGAAATTTTAGGGTTGTGCTTGATATTGGTGCTTAGGTGGTTTTAAATTTCAAGGTATGCATGCTTATGTGATTGGTTGCATGAAAATTAGGGTTTGCATGGTTGAATGTCCCCAAATATTTAAGTATGTTGTATATGAATTGTATGGAAGTATGATGATGGAATGAACGTTAGAAAGCGCTGCATGGCTGGTATAGGCTCTCGGTTGCGGCCGATTGAGGTAGAGTGCGCGTATTAGAACGTAAAATGAATCTAAGCATAAAAACTGCCAGTTCGGGTAAAACTGGCCAGTTTTCTAGAAAGCTGATTTTGAGGCCTTTAAAGGCAGAATTTAGAAAAACTTAAAACATAAAAGTTGTAGAGAAGGGTTTTTCCTAGTGGGTATCAAGGACAGTTTTGCAAAATAAGGCTCCAACGGCCTCGGTTTTTACAAAAATCCGAGCCTGACTGTGCCCAGACTTCATGCACGGCCAGGTGGGTTCAACAGGAAATAAGAGTAGGATACATTCCGAACTAGGTTTTGGGTAAAACATGAAAGTTGTAAGATTTTTCAAGGTCTAAAACTTTCATGAAGAAAACTTTTATGGATTCGACCCATATTTTTAAATACAATTGGATTTCTAAAACTGTGCAGGAAACAGAAAATTCCTGTTCAGGATTTTCTAAAACAGTGCAGGAAAAGGATATTCCTGCACATACACGGATGGTTTGACTGTGAAAAGCTGTTCCAAGGGCAGTTTTCAATACTTAATGATTTTACGAATCCTACTCAAGAATTTTAATTTTTCATAAGTTGAACAAATGATTTTTGAATTAAAAGGACATAAAATGTTAAGTTTTTCCCAAAGAAAAGCCAAAGTAAATTTTGGACTCAAGATATGGAGACTAGATAATGACCAACGGTAATCTGGAAGGATACCCAGGTTATTGGACTAGGCCAAAGCCTGGGGTTACCCAATGTAGCCGAACAAGATACCCAGTTTAAGAATGGGCTAAGACTTAGGGTTACTTGTTGTAACCAAGTAAGATATCTTATATGGGGGACATATAACTGTGGTTATGCATGAATATTGGTTAGATCCCCAACATTTTTAAATCCTTACCTATGTCCTTTATTATAGCAGGAGATAACCTGTTGTTGTGTCCGGACTTGGAGCGACACATTAACGGACATAGTAGACGAGGTAAGTACAAACCTCACCTGCAGTATGGAAAATAGTAAGCTATTTTCAAGTATATGACATGATTACATGTTATGTTATGTTATGCCAAGTTATGCTATGTCATGCCATGTTATACTATGTCATGCCATGTTATGATACGATAAGCCATGTTAAGTCATGTTAAGCCATGATATATCAAGTTATGCCATGAAATTATGGTTATGCCATGTCTAGTCTCATGTGCATCATGACTAATAAGATCACATGTAAAGATTCTTAGCCTTGGAAATGTAACAAGACTAAGACTAAACCAACACAAGTAAGGTGTCGTACCAACCTCCTGTTGATGCGGGAGGATCATATATGTTTCAAGTTCAAGTTTATGATTATCAACCTCTCGTTGATGCGTGAGGGTATAATGATAATCAACCTTCTATTGATGCGTGAAGGGTTATGTTTATGTTTTCCAGAATTGTTAAGGGCATTGCAAACCCTGACGTTCTGAGGATTGCGCGCTTTTGGTACGTACACTAGGAGCCCATATGTTAAGCAAGATAATAAGTTCAAGTCAATAATTGGTCATAAAAGATTCATAATTGATTAATGCATAAGTTACACGATATTTGTTACGTTTTGTGAGAATTATGTTTGTACTTGCTGAGCGAAAGCTCATCAGTATATTTCATACTGTAGGTAATGTAATAACCAAAAATTTTATACGGACTCATGATTTCCTCGTACATAAGAAATCTAAGTTCGTATTATGTGTTTTTCGTGATGTTTCATGAAAATTGTGAATTTAAATGTGAAATTCATAATTTTATTAGTAAGTGTTTGAGTTCTCATTCAATTGGCTATGAGACTCAATAAGCAGTTTGCTTAGCCAAGTAAGTGACCTTTGAGTAAAAAGGGAAGAAAAAATTCTATGATTTTATGTTGGTCAAAGTTTGACCGAAAACGTCAAAGTTGACCGAAAAAGTCAAAGGCTGACCAGAAAGGTCAAATATATGAAGGTACTGAGATATGATAAGCAGTATAGGAAATATACTGTGAAAACCGTCTTTACAGACAAGATAGCATGAGTAAGATTTAAAACCACCATAAGAAAATCAAGTACACCAAGTAGGATATTAAGAGCAAGAAAGGTTTCAAGAAATAAGAAAAATTTTATACAGTTCATTTTTACACAGATAAATTTTGGACTGCAGTACAGTGTAAAATACTGTTATTAGTTAATAACAGTATTGGAAATATCTGTGTTAGCATAAAAGTGGACTGCATTTTAAAGGAAAGGCCAAACGAGGCCTTAATGATGACATCACCTTATCTTGGATTTATGACATCATTCTTGATTAAAGAAAAATTGGAAAATCCTTTGGATGACACCTAGCACCTAATGGCCGGCCACTTGGAGGGTATCTGTGTAAAATTTTGTGCAAATATTCTTGTCCCAAGGTATTTAAGCAAATTTTGGATTAAAAATAAATCCAAAATTAAAATAATTTTCAGCTATAAATAGGGCTTGAAGGGGGGTGGATTTTTGGTTCAAAAAAATTGGAAAAATCACCAAAACTATGCCCAAAAATTTCTCCACCAATTTCCTTTAAAAATCCGAACTCTAGGAAGAAAAAAAAAGAGTAGAGCAAGAGAATTGGTGTAAGGGTAGGTCGGTTTTCTTGATTGAAATAGCAAGCAAGGGTTCAAAAATTTTTTGAACCCATTTAGAGGGAAGGCCGGTTGTGGTGGTGCTAGGAAAAAGGGGAAAAGTTGAGCAAATCTTTTGAATTGAGTAAGGTAAGCCTCCTTGGATCTTAGGCTTTTCAATTCAAGTTTCAATTTGGAATTTAAGTGTATTTCAAGCCTTGGTTTGTAAAGCTTAAGCTCAATTTAATTTTCTACCCTAGTTTAGAAATTTTAGGGTTGTGCTTGATAATTGGTGCCTAGGTGGTTTTAAATTTCAAAGTATGCATGCTTATATTGGTTGCATGAAAATTAGGGTTTTTGCATGGTTGTATGTCCCTAAATCTGCCTAAGGATTTGAATGTGATTGTATGGATGTATGATGATGGAATGAACGTTAGAAAGCGCTGCATGGTTGATATAGGCTCTCGGTTGCGGCCGATTGAGGTAGAGTGCGCGTATTAGGACGTAAAATGAATCTAAGCTTAAAAACTGCCAGTTCGGGTAAAACTGGCTAGTTTTCTGGAAATCTGATTTTGAGGCCTTTAGAGGCCGAATCTGAAAAAACTTAAAACATAAAAGTTGTAGAGAAGGGTTTTTCCTAGTGGGTAACGCAGACCATTTTGCAAAATAAGGCTCCAACGGCCTCGGTTTTTACAAAAATCCGAGCATGACTGTGCCCAGATTTCATGCACGGCCAGGTGGGTTCAACAGGGGATAAGAGTAGGATAAATTCCGAACTGGGTTTTGAGTAAAACATGAAAGTTGTAAGGTTTTTCAATGTCTAAAACTTTCATGAAGAAAACTTTTTCGGATTCGATCCAGATTTTCAAATACAATTGGATTTCTAAAACTGTGCAGGAAATAGGAAATTCCTGCTCAGGATTTTCTAAAACAGTACAGGAAAATGATATTCCTGCACATACACTGATGGTTTGACTGTGGAAAGCTGTTCCAAGGGCAGTTTTCAACACTTAATGATTTTACAAATCCTACTCCAGAATTATAATTTTTCAAAAGTTGAACAAATGATTTTTGAATTAAAAAGGACCTAAAATGTTAAGTTTTTCCAAAGAAAAGCCAAAGAAAATTTTGGACCCAAGAAATGGAGACTGGATTGACCAACGGTAATCTGGAAGGATACCCAGGTTATTGGACTGGGCCAAAGCCCAGGGTTACCCAATGTAGCCCAACAAGATACCAAGTTTAAATATGGACTAAGACAAGTAAGATATCATAGGGGGGGACATATAACTATGGTTATGCATAAGTGTTGGCTAGATCCCCAACATTTTTAAACCCTTACCTATGTCCTTTATTATAGCAAGAGATAACCTGCTGTTGTGTCCGGACTTGGAGCGACACATTAACGGACATAGTAAGCGAGGTAAGTACAAACCTCACCTACAGTATGGAAAATAGTAAGCTATTTTCAAGTATATGACATGATTATATGTTATGTTATGTTATGCCAAGTTATGTTATGTTATGCCAAGTTAAGTTATGTTATGCCAAGTTAAGTTATGTTATGCCAAGTTATGCTATGTCATGCCATGTTATACTATGTCATGCTAGGTTATGATACGATAAGCCATGTTAAGTCAGTTAAGCTATGATATATCAAGTTATGCCATGTCTAATCTCATGTGCATCATGACTAATAAAATCACATGTAAAGATTCTTAGCCTTGGAAATGTAATAAGACTAAGACTAAACCAATATAAGTAAAGTGTCGTACCAACCTCCTGTTGATGCAGGAGGATCATGTATGTTTCAAGTTATGATTATCAACCTCTCGTTGATGCGTGAGGGTATAATGATAATCAACCTTCCCTTGATGCGTGAAGGGTTATGTTCATGTTTCCAGAATGGTTAAGGGCCTTGCAAACCTTGACGTTCTGAGGATTGGGCGCTTTTGGTACGTACACTAGGGGCCCACATGTTAAGCAAGATAATAAGTTCAAGTCAATAATTGATCATAAAAGATTCATAATTGATTCATGCATAAGTTGCACGATATTTGTTATGTTTTGTGAGATTATGTTTGTACTTGCTGAGCGAAAGCTCATCAGTATATTTCATACTGTAGGTAAGAGGCCTTCAGCTTAATTGGTGGGCCAGGTGGATGATGCGGCGGGTGAAGGACGGTGTGGGATACCACTACGCAAAATTTTCCGTAAGCTATGTTAAGTTTAAATATATATATATATATATTTTAAAGAACGACGCGTTGTATAAAAATATAAGGATTTAAAGACTCGAAAAATTTTGTAAGAAGTATGTATGTTTTTATCTTAGTATGTATGCATGATAAGTTTCCATATGAGTAACTCTATTTTATATGTTAGTTTAAAAAAAAAATTTATTCTCGATTTTCCAAGAAAGTTTAAGCAGTTTATAAGTCCAAGTATGTACGGTAACTGCCCTACGTAGGTTGGGGCGTTACAAGTTTGGTATCAGAGCGGTATCCTGCCAGACTACTTCACCTTGCCTCACATCACTTCCGCCACGGCCCAAGTAAGTTAAGTTAATTTATTTTTCTTATGCTGAGAAATTAGTTAGAAGCTCGCGTGCGTAGTAAGTATCTCTCGTCAATGGTCACGTTGGGAACTTCTCGCACTATGGAATTAAATCGACGTTATGAAAGTTATATGTGGTATTTGTGGAACTTTGCCACATAAGAACAATATTGGATACGGGGATAATGTCGGGTGGTGCCTTCGCTTGGTGGTGGCAATTAAGTGACGTATGAACATGATGGGAAAGTTTTACACTTTCCTAGATGTTATACTTATGCATTTATGTTATGAAGCAGATATGAACAAGACTATGATGGATCCAGATATATTCCATTATTATGTTATGATATGGAATTAAGATTATGGTTCTATATAAAAGACATGATTTTATTGAACGAGGAGCTTATTTCATAAATTTTTTTTTATGTAGAACCATGCCACCCAAGCGTAGAACGGCTCAGACCCAGAACGTTGATCTTACGGCCCAGTTAAATGAATTAAGACAAATGATGTTAGCCCAACAACAAGAGATAGGTGGGCTTAGAGCTCAACTGGCTCAACAGAATCAGGGACCTCCTGATGCCGGAGTACCACCAGCACCGGTGAATCAGCCTGCTGCACCGGAAATTCCCAATGCTAACCCGGTGATTCCAGAAAACCCGATAGCTCCTGAAATGCCTGATGTGCCATTGGCTGCTCCACCAGCACCTCTGGTTCGAACTCCGGAACAATTATATGATAGATTTCAGCGCATGAAGGCACCAGAATTTGAAGGATCAACAAACCCAATTGAGGCTGACAATTGGTTGATTGACCTCCAGGTTATCTTGAACTTTCTCAAGCTCGATGATGAAGAGAAAGTTCTCTGTGCATCCTTTATGCTGAGGAAAGATGCTCGCCTCTGGTGGGAAACAGTCCAGATCAGGCGAGATGTTACACGAATGACCTGGGAGGACTTTGTTGAGGAATTTAAGGAGAAATACTTCAATACCGACGTTATGGAAGCCCAACAAGATGAATTTAATAATTTCCGCCAGGGTAATATGTCAGTAGCTGAGGCGGTAAAGAAGTTTGAGCAATTAGCACGTCTTTGTCCTCACCTTATCAGCTCCGAGAGGGACAAAGTAAGATGGATGATGAGGATGTTCCGCTCGGATTTGGCTATAGTTATTAGCAGTGGCCCCTACCCACCAATCACCGTTGCTGAATGTGTCAGCCGGGCGATTCGAGCTGAGTATTGGGTAGGTCAAAACAGAGAACAACGGGCTAAGTTTTTTAAGGAAAAGAGAGAAGAGAATGCCCAAGTTAAGCAGATTCAAACAAGAACAAGCCAGCCTCTGCAGCAGAAAGGGCCAGGAGGGTCTTTCGGTCAACCCAGCAACAACAAGCAATACGACAATAATCAACAGAAGAGGAAGTGGAATGGAGGGGGACAGGGAAATCAACAAAATTTTCCCCAGAAGAGGAATGCCCCTGATAGCAGCATGAATCCCACTTGTCAGAAATGTGGGAAGAAGCACCCGGGAGATTGCCGTGTTGGAACTAATCGTTGCTTTCTGTGTGGCAAGGAAGGCCACTATGCTAGGGACTGCAATGCTAATTTTCAGAGTCCGCAGCACCAACAAAGGAGTCAAGGGTATCAGCTTCATGCAGCACAGATGAAGCTTGAAGGACCTGAAATTTCCCACGGCAGACTTGAAGCCCCAGAACCTCAAGGACGCATTTATGCTTATACTAAGGAGGATGTTCAAGCTGGACCATCCACAGTGGTGACAGGTCAGCTTCCTTTTGCCAAACAAGATGCTTATGTGTTAATTGATTCTGGAGCTACGCATTCATTCACATCACCTAGGTTCGCTAAGAAACTAGGTAGAGGAAGCGATAGGATTGGAAGAACTTTCAGAACTGCATTACCCTCCGGAGAAGTTCTGTTGTCTGATTATTGGATACGTCATGTTCCAATAATTATATGTGGAAGGGAAATGTATGTCAACTTGATTATCATCGACCTATATGACTACGATGTCATTTTGGGTATGGATTTCTTGGGGAAATACAACGCGGTTATAGACTGTCAACGTCGGATTGTCACGTTCAAGCCGATTGGAGGCGAGGAGTTCATTTTCAGAGGATCGACTCCAAAACAGCCGAAAATGCTCATTTCTGCGCTAAAGGCTAAGAAGTTGTTGGCAGAAGGATGTATGGGATTTTTAGCCAACATGGTGGATAAGACGCAAGAAACTAAGAGCAAGCCGGAGGAAGTACCGATAGTCAAGGATTTTATTGAAGTTTTTCCTGAGGACTTGCCAGGATTACCACCGGAGCGAGAGATCTCTTTTGAGATCGAATTGCTTCCTGGATCGGCACCAGTATCCAAGGCACCTTATAGGATGGCCCCCGCTGAACTTAAGGAATTGCAGCTTCAGTTGCAAGAGCTCCTGGATCGAGGATTCATCCGTCAGAGCTATTCACCATGGGGAGCTCCAGTTTTATTTGTTAAAAATAAGGATGGCACTTTTAGGATGTGCATTGACTATCGGGAATTGAACAAGATTACCATCAAGAATAAGTATCCATTGCCCAGGATCGATGATTTGTTCGATCAATTGAAAGGAGCTTTAATTTTCTCGAAAATTGATTTGCGATCGGGATATCATCAGCTTCGAATAAGGCAAGGAGACATTCCCAAGACGGCCTTTCGTACGCGATATGGACATTACGAGTTCCTCGTTATGCCCTTTGGATTGACAAATGCTCCAGCTGCCTTTATGGACCTGATGAATCGAGTATTCAAAGACTACTTGGATAAGTTTGTTATCGTCTTTATAGATGATATCTTGATTTATTCAAGATCTAAGGAGGAGCACGAAGAGCATCTAAGGATTGCCTTACGGATTCTAAAGCAAAACCAACTTTATGCTAAATTCACCAAGTGTGAATTTTGGTTGGAGAAGGTCCATTTCTTAGGACATGTAGTTTCCAAAGAAGGCATATCGGTAGATCCAGCCAAGATTGAAGCCGTAAGTAAATGGCCAGCTCCGAAAAATGTCACCGAAGTACGTAGTTTCCTTGGCTTAGCAGGCTACTACCGACGTTTCGTTGAGGGATTTGCTAAGATTGCAGCGCCGCTCACCACACTTACACGGAAAGGAAAGAAGTACGAGTGGACTGCTAAGTGTGAAGAACACTTTCAAGAGCTAAAACGTAAGCTGACTAGTGCTCCAATTCTTACGATTCCAGTGGTAGAAGAAGGGAACTTCGTGATATACAGCGATGCTTCCAAGATAGGATTGGGAGCCGTCCTCATGCAAAATGGAAAAGTGATCGCGTATGCTTCCCGACAGCTTAAGGATCATGAGAAAAACTATCCGACGCATGATTTGGAACTTGCGGCGGTAGTATTTGCACTCAAAATTTGGAGACACTATCTTTACGGCGCTAAGTGTGAAGTCTATACGGATCATCAAAGTTTGAAGTATATCTTCACACAGAAGGAGCTTAACATGAGACAAAGAAGATGGCTCGAATTGGTGAAGGATTATGACGTAGACATCCGTTACCATCCTGGGAAAGCGAATAAAGTAGCCGATGCTCTTAGCCGGAAGTCGTTTTCCTCGTTGAGATCAATTCAGTCATTGATCGAGCCCCTTCAAAAGGAGCTAGTGGAAGCTGGAATTGAGCTTATCACGGGAGGTTTAGCTGCCTTAACCTTCCAACCTACCATTTTGGATGGCATGAAGGAGCGTCAAGAAGGAGATGCCTCACTGCTTAGGACGAGGAACGAAGTCCTGGAAAGGAAGGAGTCAGACTTCAACATATCTGACGAGGGCATACTCTATCGGAAAAATAGACTATGCATTCCTAATGAGGACGAGTTGAAGGAACGGATCTTGAAAGAAGCTCATGAGACTCCGTATTCTGTTCATCCTGGAGCCACAAAAATGTACAAAGACTTGAAGGAAAGTTTTTGGTGGCCCAAAATGAAGAATGACGTCGCCACATTTGTTAGTAAATGCCTTACGTGTCAGAAAGTGAAGGCTGAACACCAACGTCCCGGAGGAGAATTGCAGAAAATTTCCATCCCAGAATGGAAATGGGACCAAGTGACGATGGATTTCGTGGTTGGTCTACCCCGAACTCCCAACGGCAACGATACTATTTGGGTAATTGTCGATCGATTGACGAAATCCGCACACTTCTTGGCCATCAAGCTTAGTTTTTCAGTGGAGCAGCTAGCGGACCTGTACGTCACGCAAATCGTTCGCTACCATGGGATTCCAAAATCGATCATCTCAGATCGTGATGGTCGTTTCACTTCTAAATTTTGGAGGAGTGTACATCAAGCAATGGGTACAAAGCTTACTTTTAGTACTGCTTTTCACCCACAGACGGATGGACAATCAGAGAAGACCATTCAGACTCTAGAAGATATGTTACGAGCATGTGTGATGGACTTCAAGGGAACTTGGGATAAGAAGCTTCCTTTGATTGAATTCTCGTACAACAACAGTTTCCATGCTTCGATTGGAATGGCTCCTTACGAAGCTCTCTATGGGAGAAGGTGTAGGTCTCCAGTCCATTGGTACAAGACAAGAGAAAAAGAACTTGTGTCTACGGACTTTATACGGAGGACCACAGAGGCCATAAAACTCATACGTCAACGGATGGAAACTGCATTTAGTCGACAAAAGAGTTATGCCGACAAACGCAGAAGGCCTCTAGAATTCCAAGTAGGAGACTTGGTTTTCCTCAAGATTGCTCCGTTCAAAGGAGTCATGAGATTTGGAAAGAAAGGGAAACTAAGTCCGAGATACATAGGGCCATTCGAAGTACTCGAAAGAGTTGGCAATGTGGCCTATAAGTTGGCTTTACCCCAAGAATTAGCATGTGTGCATAATGTATTTCATGTGTCGATGCTAAAGAAATACATCTCGGATCCCTCACATGTATTAAGCCATGAACCAATTGAGGTTCACGAGGATCTGACTTATGAAGAGAAACCGGTTCGAATTTTGGCACAAGAAGAAAAGGTGCTAAGATACAAAGTTATACCTTTAGTTACGGTTCTATGGCGAAATCATGAGGTTGAGGAAGCAACATGGGAACGAGAAGAGGATATGAAGAAAAGCCACCCAGAATTATTCTGATTTTCGAGGACGAAAATTTTGTAAGGAGGGTGGGTTGTAATATTCGAAAATTTACATGGACTCATGATTTCCTTATACATAAGAAATCTATGTTCATATTATGTATTTTTGTGATGTTTCATGAAAATTGTGAATATCAATGCGAAATTCATAATTTTATCAATAAATGTTTGAGTTTCATCTAATTAGTTATGAGACTCAATAAGCAGTTTGCTTAGCCAAGCATGTGACCTTTGAGCAAAAAGGGAAGAAAAATCCTATGATTTCATGTTGGTCAAAGTTTGACCCGAAAAAAGTCAAAGTTGACCAAAAAAGTCAAAGTTGACCAGAGAGGTCAAATAGATGAAGGTACTGAGAGATGATAAGCAGTATAGGAAATATACTGCGAAAACCGTCTTTACAAATAAGATAGCATGAGTAAGATTTAAAACCGCCATAGAAAAATCAAGCACACCAAGTAGGATATTAAGGGCAAGAAA
>CM046374.1:30748341-30804729 GCA_025413025.1 Ficus hispida
ATTTAAGTGTATTTCAACGTTGGAATTGTAGAGCATAAGCTCAATTTAATTTTCTGCCCTAGTTTAGAAATTTTAGGGTTGTGCTTGATCATGGTGCTTAGGTGGTTTTAAATTTCAAGATATGCATGCTTATGTGATTAATTGCATGGAAATTAGGGTTTGCATGGTTGTATGTCCCAAATCTGCCTTAGGGTTTGAATGTTATTGTATGGATGAATGATGATGGAATGAATGTTAGAAAGCGCTGTATGACTGGTATAGGCTCTCGGTTGCGGCCGATTGAGGTAGTGTGCGCGTATTAGGACGTAAACCGAATCTAAGCATAAAAACTGCCAGTTCGGGTAAAACTGGCCAGTTTTCTGGAAATCTGATTTTGAGGCATTTAAGAGCCGAATATGGAAAAACTTAAAACATAAAAGTTGTAGAGAAGGATTTTTCCTAGTGGGTATCGCAGACCGTTTTTCAAAATAAGGCTCCAACAGCCTCGGTTTTCACAAAAATCCGAGCCTGACCGTGCCTAGATTTCATACACGGCCAGGTGGGTTCAACAAGAAATAAGAGTAGGATAAAGTCCGAACTGGGTTTTAAGTAAAACACGAAAGTTGTAAGGTTTTTCAATATCTAAAACTTTCATGAAGAAAACTATTTCGGATTCGACCCCAAATTTTCAAATACAATTGGATTTCTAAAACTGTGCAGGAAATAGGAAATTCCTGCTCAGGATTTTCTAAAAACAGTGCAGGAAAAGGACATTCCTGCACATACACTGATGGTTCGACTGTGGAAAGCTGTTCCAAGGGCAGTTTTCAACACTTAATGATTTTACAAATCCTACTCAAGAATTATAATTTTTTAAAAGTTGAACAAATGATTTTTGAATTAAAAAGGACCTAAAATGTTAAGTTTTTCCAAAGAAAAGCCAAAGAAAATTTTGGGACCCAAAAAATGGAGACTGGATTGACCAACGGTAATCTGGAAGGATATCCAGATTATTGGACTGGGCCAAAGCCCAGGGTTACCCAATGTAGCCCAACAAGATACCAAGTTTAAATATGGACTAAGACAAGTAAAATACCATATCGGGAGGGGACATATAACCATGGTTATCCATGAATGTTGGTTAGATCCCCAACATTTTTAGATCCTTACCTATGTCCTTTATTATAGCAGGAGATAACCTGCTGTTGTGTCCGGACTTGGAGCGAGACACTAGCGGACATAGTCGACGAGGTAAGTACAAACCTCACCTACAGTATGGAAAATAGTAATCTATTTTCAAGTATATGACATGATTACATGTTATGCCAAAGTTATGTTATGTCATGCTATGCTATGCCATGTTATGTTATGCCATGTTATGTCATGCCATGTTATGCCATGTTATGTTATGTCATGTTATGCCATGTTATGATACGATAAGTCATGTTAAGCCATGATACATCAAGTTATGCCATGTTTAGTTCATGTGCGTCATGACTATTAAGATAACATGTAAAGATTCTTAGTCTTGGAAATGTAACAAGACTAAGACTAAACCAAGACAAGTAAGGTGTCGTACCAACCTCCCGTTGATGCGGGAGGATCATGTATGTTTCAAGTTTATGATTATCAACCTTCCGTTGATACGTGAAGGTCATGTTCATGTTTTTCAGAATGGTTAAGGGCCTTGCAAACCCTGACGTTCTGAGACTTGCGCGCTTTTGGTACGTACACTAAGGGCCCACATGTTAAGCAAGATAATAAGTTTAAGTCAATAATTGGTCATAAAAGATTCATAATTGATTCATGCATAAGTTGCACGATATTTGTTATGTTTTGTGAGATTATGTTTGTACTTGCTGAGCGAAAGCTCATCAGTATATTTCATACTGTAGGTAAGAGGACTGCAGCTTAAATGGTGGGCCAGGTGGATGATGCGGCGGGTGAAGGGCGGTGTGGGATACCGCTACGCAACATTTTCCGCAAGCTATGTTAAGTTTAAATATATATATATATATATATATATATATTTTAAAGAAAGACTCGTTGTATAAAAATATAAGGATTTAAAGACTCGAACAATTTTGTAAGAAGTATGTATGTTTTTATCTTAGTATGTATGCATGATAAGTTTCCATATGAGTAACTCTATTTTATATGTAAGTTTAAAAAAAAAAAATTTATTCTCGATTTTCCAAGAAAGTTTAAGCAGTTTATAAGTCCAAGTATGTACGGTAACTGCCCTACGTAGGTTGGGGCGTTACACTCTAGAAGATATGTTACGAGCATGCGTGATGGACTTCAAGGGAACTTGGGATAAGAAGCTTTCTTTGATTGAATTCTCATACAACAACAGTTTCCAAGCTTCGATTGGAATGGCTCCTTATGAAGCTCTCTATGGGAGAAGGTGTAGATCTCCAGTCCATTGGTATGAGACAAGAGAGAAAGAACTTGTGTCTACGGACTTTATACGGACAACCACTGAGGCCATAAAACTTATACGTCTACGGATGGAAACTGCGTTTAGTCGACAAAAGAGTTATGCTGACAAATGCAGAAGGCCTCTAGAATTCCAAGTAGTAGACTTGGTTTTCCTCAAGATTGCTCCGTTCAAAGGAGTCATGAGATTTGGAAAGAAAGGAAAACTAAGTCCGAGATACATAGGGTCATTCGAACTACTTGAAAAAGTCGGTAATGTGGCCTATAAGTTGGCTTTGCCCCAAGAATTAGCATATGTGCACAATGTATTTCATGTGTCAATGCTAAAGAAATACATCTCGGATCCCTCACATGTATTGAACCATGAACCAATTGCGGTTCACGAGGATCTGACTTATGAGGAAAAACCGGTTCGAATTTTGGCACGAGAAAAAAAGGTGCTAAGGCACAAAGTTATACCTTTAGTCAAGGTTCTATGGCGAAATCATGAGATTGAGGAAGTAACATGGGAACGTGAAGAGGATATAAGGAAAAGCAACCCAGAATTATTCTAATTTTCGATGACGAAAATTTTGTAAGGAGGGTGGATTGTAATAACCAAAAATTTATACGGACTCATGATTTCCTCGTACATAAGAAATCTAAGTTCGTATTATGGGTTTTTGTAATGTTTCTTGAAAATTGTGAATATCAATGCGATATTCATAATTTTATCAGTAAATGTTTGAGTTCTCATTTAATTAACTATGAGACTCAATAAGCAGTTTGCTTAGGCAAGCATGTGACCTTTGTGCAAAAAGGGAAGAAAAATTCTATGATTTCATGTTGGTCAAAGTTTGACCGAAAAAGTCAAAGGTTGACCAGAAAGGTCAAACAGATGAAGGTACTGAGATATGATAAGCAGTATAGGAAATATACTGCGAAAACCGTCTTTACAGACAAGATAGAATGAGTAAGATTTAAAACCACCATAGAAAAATCAAGCACACCAAGTAGGATATTAAGGGCAAGAAATGTTTCAAGAAATAAGAAAAATTTTATACAGTTCATTTTTACACAGATAAATTTTGGATTGCAGAACAGTGTAAAATACTGTTATTAGTTAATAGAAGTATTGGAAATATCTGTGTTAGCATAAAAGTGGACTGCATTTTAAAGCAAAGGCCAAACAAGGCCTTAATGATGACATCACCTTATCTTGGATTTATGACATCATTTCTTGATTAAAGAAAATTGGAAAAATTTTTGAATGCCACCTAGCACCATATGGCCGGCCACTTGGAGGGCTTTTGTGCAAATTTTTGTGCAATTATTTTTGTTCCAAGGGTATTTAAGCAAATTTTGGATTAAAAATAAATCCAAAATTAAATTAATTTTCAGCTATAAATGGAACATGGGGGGGGGGGGGGGGAGGGGGGGCGGTTTTTGCTTCAAAAAAATTGGAAATATCACCAAAACCATGCTAAAAAATTTCTCCACCCATTTCCTCAAAAAATCCGAACCCTAGAGGAAGAAAAAGAAAAGAGAAATTTAAGGTCAAGTGGTGGTTGGAAAATTGGAGAGTCACACACCAAGATTAGCCGAAAATTTTGGAACCCACAAAGCCTAGGGAGGCCGGTTGTGGTAGGGAGCCAAGAGAAAAGATTTGGTTCAAGATTCTAGCACCAATCTTTAAGATTGGCTAATTAAGGTAATCTTCTTTGGCTTCTAGGCTTTTAAATTGAGCATTCAATTTGGAGATTTAAGTGTATTTCAAGCCTTGGTGTAATATCCGAAAATTTACATGGACTCATGATTTCCTTATACATAAGAAATCTATGTTCATATTATGTGTTTTTGTGATGTTTCATGAAAATTGTGAATATCAATGCGAAATTCATAATTTTATCAGTAAATGTTTGAGTTCTCATTTAATTAGCTATGAGACTCAATAAGCAGTTTGCTTAGCCAAGCATGCGATCTGTGAGCAAAAAGGGAAGAAAAATCCTATGATTTCATGTTGGTCAAAGCTTGACCGAAAAAATCAAAGGTTGACCAGAGAGGTCAAATAGATGACGGTACCGAGATTTGATAAGCAGTATAGGAAATATACTACGAAAATCATCTTTATAAATAAGATAGCATGAGTAAGATTTAAAACCGCCATAGAAAAATCAAGCACACCAAGTAGGATATTAAGGGCAAGAAAGGTTTCAAGAAGTAAGAAAAATTTTATACAGTTCATTTTTACACAGATAAATTTTGGACTACAATACAGTATAAAATACTGTTATTAGTTAATAACAGTATTAGAGATATCTGTGTAGCATAAAAGTGGACTGCATTTTAAAGGAAAGGCCAAATAAGGCCTTATGGTGACATCACCTTGATGACATCACCTTATCTTGGATTTATGACATCATAATTGATTAAAGAAAATTGGAAAATTCCTTGGATGGCACCTAGCTAGATATGGCCGGCCATTTTGGAGGGTATTTGTGCAAAATTTGTGCAAATATTCTTGTTCCAAGGGCATCTAAGCAAATTTTGGATTAAAAATAAATCCAAAAATTAAATGAATTTTCAGCTATAAATAGGGTGAGGGGGGGTCGGTTTTTGCTTCAAAAAAATCAGAAAAATCAGCAAAACCATGCCAAAAAAATTCTCCACCCATTTCCTCTAAAAAATCCGAACTTTAGGAAGAAAAAAAAAAGTAGAGCAAGAGATTTTGGGTGCAAGGGTGAGTCGGATTTTGAGGTAGAAACAGCAAGCAAGATTCAAAAAAATTTTGGAGCCTCATTAGAGGAGAGGGCCGGTTGTGGTGGTGCTAGGAAAAAGGGGAAAAAGTTGAGCAAGCCACTTGAATTGACTGAGGTAAGCCTCGTTGATCTTAAGCTTTTCAATTCAAGCTTCAATTTGGAGATTTAAGTGTATTTCAATGTTGGAATTGTAGAGCATAAGCTCAATTTAATTTTCTGCCCTAGTTTAGAAATTTTAGGGTTGTGCTTGATCATGGTGCCTAGGTGGTTTTAAATTCCAAGATATGCATGCTTATGTGTGATTGATTGCATGTTTGCAAGTATGCTTACCACATGTTTGTTATATGTCCCCATAGGTTTAAGATTGAATGTATGATTATGTGTATGATGGATTGGAACGTTAGAAATGATTGCATGTGTGACTTTAGGCTCCCGCTGTGGTCGGTTGAGGTAGTGTGCGCGTTTTAGGACGAGAAACGGATTTAAGAACCGAAACTGCCAGTCTCGGGTCAAGACTGGGCAGCGTTCTGGAAATGGTAATTTGAGGCCCTTAGAGGCCGAATTTGAAGAAACTCAAAACTACAAAGTTGTAGATAATAATTTTTCCTAGAGGAAAACGTGTAACCGTTTTTCAAAATAAGGCTCCAAAGGCCTCGGTTTTTATGAAAATCCGAGCCTGACCGTGCCCAGGATTTATGCACGGCCAGGTGAGTTCAACAAAGAATAAAGGCATGATAAGATCCGAACTGGGTTTTCCTCAAAACATGAAAGTTGTAGTATTATCCAAGATCTACAACTTTTATGAAGAAAGTTGTAGTATTATACAAGTTTTATCAAACATGAAAGTTGTAGTAATCTATTTTCAAGTATATGACATGTTTACACGTTATGCCATGTTATGCTATGTCATGCTATGTTATGCTATGCCATGTTATGTTATGTCATGTTATGCCATGTTATGATACGATAAGCCATGTTAAGTCATGTTAAGCCAGGATACATTAAGTATGCCATGTCTAGTTCATGTACATCATGACTATTAAGATCACATGTAAAGACTCTTAGTCTTGGAAATATAACAAGACTAAGACTAAACCAAGACAAGTAAGGTGTCGTACCAACCTCCCGTTGATGCGAGAGGATCATGTATGTTACAAGTTTATGATTATTAACCTTCCGTTGATACATAAAGGGTCATGTTCATGTTTTCCAGAATGGTTAAGGGCCTTGCAAACCCTGACGTTCTGAGGCTTGCGCGCTTTTGGTACGTACACTAGGGGCCCACATGTTAAGCAAGATAATAAGTTCAAGTCGATAATTGGTTATAAAAGACTCATAATTGATTCATGCATGAGTTGCATGACATTGTTACATTTTGTGAGATTATGTTTGTACTTGCTGAGCGAAAGCTCATCAGTATATTTCATACTGTAGGTAAGAGGCCTGCAGCTTAATTGGTGGGCCAGGTGGATGATGCGGCGGGTGAAGGGCGGTGTGGGATACCACTACGCAAAATTTTCCGTAAAATCTGTTAAGTTTAAAATATATACACTTATATTTTAAAGTAAGTTATGTTGTACAAAAATATGAGGATTTAAAGACTCAAGCAAGTTGTAAGAATTATGTATGCCTAATAAGTTTCTATACAAGCAACCCTATTTTATATGTAAGTTGAAAAAATATATATATATATTCTCAATTTTCCAAGAAGGATTAAGCAGTTATATAAGTTCATGTATGTATGGTAACGGCCCTACGTAGGTTGGGGCGTTACAGATAGTCACAAAATATACATCCTATTTTGTCAATGGCTACACCTTCTACACTCGTGGAAGAGATGAGAAGCATCCCGTCCAAAATAGTGGTGTCAGCCTTCGTGCCGAGTCTTTGCATATTTCATCAGCAAAAGATAAGAACCCGATTTACGGTTCCATGAACTACTTTGGGTTCATTGAAGATATTTGGGAACTTGATTATTGCGGCTTACGGATAGCACTCTTTAAATGCAAGTGGGCGGACAATAATTTTGTTAAAATTGATAGGGACGGCGTGACAGTGGTGGACTTTAGGCGGTTGGGATACAAAAATGATCCTTTCATTATGGCTTCGCAAGCGGTACAAGTCTTTTTCACAACGGACCCCGACAATTTAGAGTTATCTTTAGTTGTGCCAATGAAGCCAAAAATGATCAGTGATGGCCAAGAAGACGTTGAAGATTGCAGTGACATTCCATCATTCACAAACGGATTGCCACCAATTGAGGAGCTTGATGATTTTGACGATGATGCCTCACACTTGCTTCGTTTAGATATAGAGTGGACACGTGTTGAGAAGACCAAAAAAAAGAAAAAAAAAGGACATTAATGTTTTGTAATTTCCCGACGTATATATTTGATAAGTTGTTCATATATCTGTTTTTTGTATGCTTTATTGTTAAACGAAATAAGAACATATTATATATATATGTTGATATGCAGGTTTATGCATGGTTTACAGGTGTCGCTGCCCATGGACTTATTACTAATGGTCATCAATAATTTTTTTTTTTGTTTTAATAAATTTACTTTTAGATTCCACGACGGTTTTCTTGTGAAACCGTCGTGGTATATTAGATACCACGACGGTTTCTCAAGAAAACCGTCGTGGTAATTTTTTTAAAATTTTCGAAATTTTTTTTAAAATTCTATATTTTTAAAAAAATTTGAAAAAATAGATACCACGACGGTTTCCATAAACCGTCGTGGTTTCTATGATACCACGACGGTTTTCATAAACCGTCGTGGTATCTATTTTTTCAAATTTTTTTAAAAATATCGAATTTAAAAAAAATTTCAATAAAAAATAAAATTTCGATACCACGACTGTTTATTTCAAGAAACCATCATGTATATGACATGATTAAATGTTATGTTATGTTATGTCAAGTTATGCTATGTCATGCCATGTTATGATACGATAAGCCATGTTAAGTCATGTTAAGCCATGATATATCAAGTTTTGCCATGAAATTATGGTTATGCCATGTCTAGTCTCATGTGCATCATGACTAATAAGATCACATGTAAAGATTCTTAGCCTTGGAAATGTAACAAGACTAAGACTAAACCAACACAAGTAAGGTGTCGTACCAAACTCCTGTTGATGCGGAAGGATCATGTATGTTTCAAGTTCAAGTTTATGATTATCAACCTCTCGTTGATGCGTGAGGGTATAATGATAATCAACCTTCCGTTGATGCGTGAAGGGTTATGTTTATGTTTTTCAGAATTGTTAAGGGCATTGCAAACCCTGGCGTCCTGTGGATTGCGCGCTTTTGGTACATACACTAGGGGCCCATATGTTAAGTAAGATAATAAGTTCAAGTCAATAATTGGTCATAAAAGATTCATAATTGATTCATGCATAAGTTACACGATATTTGTTACGTTTTGTGAGAATTATGTTTGTACTTGCTGAGCGAAAGCTCATCAGTATATTTCATACTGTAGGTAAGAGGCCTGCAGCTTAAATGGTGGGCCAGGTGGACGATGCGGTGGGTGAAGGGCGGTGTAGGATACCACTACACAAAATTTTCCGCAAGTTCTGTTAAGTTTAAAATATATACATATATATTTTAAAGTAAGTTATGTTGTACAAAAATATGAGGATTTAAATACTCGAACAAGTTGTAAGAATTATGTATGTTTTCATCTCAGTATGCATGCATGATAAGTTTTCCATATGGGCAACCCTATTTTTATATGTAAGTTCGAAAAAAAAAATTATTCTCAATTTTCCAAGTAGGTTTAAGCAGTTATGTAAGTACAAGTATGTATGGTAACAGCCCTACGTAGGTTGGGGCGTTACATGACTCTTGTATGTCGATATGAAGCTCATGATCTGAGTTGAATATTAGTATATGTTTGGGTTCTCATTTAATTAGCTACGAGACTCAATAATAGTTTTGTTAGTCAAGCATGAGACATTTTGAGAAAAAAGGCAGAATAGGAATTTATGATTTTATGCCGGTCAAAGTTTGACCAGGTTGACTTTATGTTTGACTGAGGCGGTACTGCAGTGTAATTAACAGTATGGAAATTATACTGCGGAAAATCGTCATTACGGACAAATAAGTAAGAATAAGCTATGAGACCACCCTAGAAACATCAAGCACAATATTTAGAGTAATAAAGACTAAATAGTTTCAAGTCCTAAGAAAATCCGATATGCAGTCGAATTTTATGCAGATGAATTCTGGACTGTAGTCCGGTATGACAATGCTGTTTTTGGTGAAAAACAGTATTGATATTACGTAAGTTAGTAAGGAAATGGACTGCATGATTATATTATTGGATTTTTAGAATCAAATGGATAATTATGCAAAAGTTGGAAGCCAAGTGGCTCCACCATAGTCGGCCACCTTTAAGGACTAAATTACAAATATTTTGTCCGTAGGGGCCAAAGTGAAATTTTAAGAAAAGTAAGTAATGAAGGATAAGTATGTAATTAGTGAATTATGGAATTTCCTAACCAAGACTCCAACTAGGCCAAAGATTGGTTACAAGCTTGGTTACATTAGAACAAGGAATTAAGTTAGAAATAGATTTGAAAAGATTTCTTTCTTGGCTTCCACACTAGAATGGCCGGTTCTCCTTGTGACTTGGTGAGCAAGCAATTGCCCTGATGATGTCATCAAGGTGATGTCATCAAGGTGATGCAGTAAGGTGATGTCATCAAAATGATGTCAGCGTGATGATGTAAGCGAGTGATGTCACTAAGGTGAGGCAAGTAATACATGGTGAGCAAGTAACTTGCCCACCAAGGCTCCCCTATGGCTGGCCACTTAGGAGGGGCGATGAGCAAATATTTTGCTCTTAGGCCCTAATATGTAATTTTAGAAACTATGTTTTTCACCTATAAATAGGTGAAGTTGGTTCACATTTTTGATAACTTACTTGAACCCAAAACTCTGCCGAAATTTCAACTCCCTCTCCCTCCCTAGAAACCGAGCCAAAGAAGAGAGAAAAAGAGAGAGAGTGGTCGGATTTTGGTGAAGAAAAGCAAGAGAAAAATTTCGGATCCGAGCTTGAGAATCCACCTCCAAGATCTAGGGGTAATTCTCTCGAAACCTTAAGCTTTTTATTGAGCTTTGATTTGGAGATTTAAGTGTATTTTCAAAGTTGAATTGTAAGAGCAAAAGCTCACCAATTATGTTCATGCTCTAGTTAAGTTTACTAGTATGTGCTTGATTAGGGTTGGTGGTCTCTAATTTATGTTTTGATGCATGTTTTGATGATATGCTTGTGAGATATTAGGGTTTTGAGTATGCCTACTATATGTTTGTTATATGTTCCTATAAGTTTAAGAATGAATGTATGATCTTGATAACGTTAGTATTACGCTGCATGCTTGACGTAGGCTCACGGTTGCAACCGTTTGAGGTAGTGTGTGCGTAATTTTACATAAGAACCAACTTAAACCAAAACTGGTATTCTGGAAATGGTAATTTGAGGCCCTTAGAGGCCGAATTTAAAGAAACTCAAAACTACAAAGTTGTAGAAAATGGAAAATTCTAGGGGCAACGCGAACGGTTTTTAAAAAGAAGGCTCCAAATGCCTCTGTTTTTGTGAAAACCCGAGCCTGGTCAGCCAGACCCAGTGTGCACGGTCAGGCAGGTTCAACAAGAAAAATGGACAGGTTAAAGGAAAAACTGGATTTTGATTAAAACAGAAAAGTTGTAGCATTATTCGAGATATACAACTTTCATGAAGGAAGTTTTCTCAAATTCTAAGCATATTTTAAAGCAAATATTAGATTCCAAAAACTGTGCAGGAAACAGAAATTCCAACACAGGATTTTTAGAAAAACAGTGCATAAGCAGGAAATTCCTACACATGTACTGATAAATGAAATTAAGAAACTATTTTCAAAGTTTATGGGACTGTTTTAAGCAGTTTAAGAAAAGGGTTAAAATTTATCAACCAAGAAATGAAATAAGCTAAGTCCTATGGTAAACAACTATAGGACAAACAGTAACCGGATAGGTTACCTAATTTTATTGGGCCAAATAATTTAGGTTACTTATAGTAACCACATGAAATACCCAAGATAGTGGGTTGGGCCTTAATAAAATTAGCAACTTAATACTATTCAAGTATGATTGGGCTTAGTACCCAGGATTACCTAAAGTAACCAAGGGAGTTATCATAAGATGTTCTAGGGGGAACATATAATATAACTAAGGCTACTCATAAATGTTGGTTAGGACACCAACATTTAACGATTATGATTTATGGTAAGATAGAATATGTATGACTCTTATCTTACATCCTGTTTGGATACAGGAATAGGAACTATTGTCGTGCCATGTTTGGACAATAAACCAAGAGCATAGGATGAAAGGTAAGTACAACTCCGCCTACAGCAAGCATGGGCAAAATGTTTTTACATGACATGTTTTTCAAGAAATCCTGTATTGATGTACATGATTTACATATGTTATATGTTATGGTGCTTACGTTATAATGGTTTACGTTATGATGTTTATGTTATAATGTGTTATGTTACGATGTAGTATGTTACGATGTATTATGTTATGATGTGTTATGTTACGATGTATTATGTCATGAGGTTTTATGTTATGATTAATATTATGTTATGTTATAGGTTTTGATATAGTGACATCATACAGTATGCTCACTAATATTAAACCACGTGGTAAGATTAAGTTTTTAAGTCATAAGATAAGACAAGTTAATGTTGTTGTGACGTACCGACTTGCCACGAGGGCGGGTTTAAACAGTATTACCCATGGTTTGAGTTGGTTTGGATTGGCTGCCCCAACTACTCCATGTTAAACAGTATGGTTCATGGTTTGAGTTGGAATTGGACTGGCCTCCCCAATCACTCCATGGTTACATGCCACGGTATGTACACTCATGTTATGTAAAGGGCCCAGAAACCAAATCGACATAATAAAACGTAATCGGTCTATGCATTCTTTTGTTAAAATGTTTTGCGAATTGAATGTTGTACTTACTGGGCATAAGCTCATTACTCACGTTCGTGCTGTAGGTTAGTAACCTACCGGCAATACTTGATACAAGGCTGTGGAGGCTGGCGCTACAGACTGTGAAATGTGGGATGGACACTGCCACGGGTTTAGAAATTATGTTATGTAAAATATGTTTTGTAAAATATATTTATAAAATGTGTTTTATGTTATGTTGTGATATAATAAAGTGATAGTATGGGCAAGTAATTATTTTCAAGAAGAAAACTATTTTTAAGAAATTGTTTTCAAGAACAAGTTAAGGAAAAGTTTTTAAGCATGACGGCAAGCAAGTTGCCTCGTGTCGTACCGACCCACACTAGGTTGGGTTTAGTCCACGGTTTGAATATGATTGCTTTCAATATGATTATGAAAGCTTAGTACTCGAGTGAGTACATATAAGTATGTATGAGTATAAGTTGAGTTTCAAATAAAGTAAGAAAAGAAGGAAAAATTTTTACTCTGAAATTTTCAGTAAGTTTAAAGTAAATGAATTAAGAAGTAAGTTAAGTAAGTAAAGTAACGGCCCACGTTTACGTAGTCGGCCCTATGTAGATGGCTGGGGCGTTACAGAGATGGTGTCAGAGCAAGTGTCCTGTCATCCAGTTTCACAGTTCTGCCGCTAGAGCCACAGTTTTGTAAGTAAGTTTCTTACTCTAGTTTAAGTATAGTAACTATGTGAGGTCATAGTATTATAATAGTGAAGATATGAACCTGGTGTCAAACCCGGGTATGATTGAAGAGGACTGTAAGGCTTCGTTAGCATTATAGCGAATGGAGTCACGCATCTTCGATGGGACTCAAGAAATGGCTGCATTAGCTGTGTGGCAACACGATATGGAGACGATACGCCAGTTATATTGCAGCTTGGCGCGTTTATCCAAATAAGTCTATGGGCTATTATTGCCAGTAGATCTATAATACCCGAAATTTTGAGGACTTGAGAGTTCCGTAGGAACAATGAAATCCTAAGTCTGAATCATGATCAGAGTTGAATAATAGTATATGTTTGAGTTCTCGTTTAAATTAGTTATGAGACTCAATAAGCAGTTTGCTTAGTCATGCATGTGACCCTTGTGCAAAAAGGGAAGAAAAATTCTATGATTTTATGTTGGTCAAAGTTTGACCGAGAAAGTCAAAATTGACCAAAAAGTCAACGGATTGACTAAGAACAGTCAAATGTATGACTGTACAGTAATAGGAAAAGCAGTATTGGAATATACTGCGAAAATTGTCTTTTCGGACAAGATAGCTATAATAAGCTATGAGATCACCCTAGAAAAATCAAGCACACTAAGTTGGATATCAAGGGCCAGATGGCTTTAAGAAATAAGAAAAAATTTTTATACAGCCCGTTTTTACACAGATGAATTTTGGACTGTAGTACAGTATAAAAATATTGTGTTTAAGCAAACACAGTATTAGAAATATCTGTGTAGCAGAAAAATGGACTGAATATTGAGGAAAAGCCAAACAGGGCTTAATATGGATGACATCATCCTATCCTTAATTTATGACATCATAATTGGATTAAATAAGCTTGGAAAGAAAGCAAGGAAGGCTCTAGAAGAGATGACATGGCCGGCCACCTCAGGGGCAAAAAATGCCAAAATTTTATCTTTAGGGGTTAAAGTGAAAATTTTGGAAAATTGATGATGTAAGCAAAGTGATGTCATCAAGATGATGTCATCAAGGTGAGATAAGTTTGGCTTGATCTCCAAGTAAGGGGCCGGCCACCTAGAGGGCATAAATGCAAGAATTTTAACTTTCGGGGCCAAAATGCAATTTCTGAAAAATAGGTGATGTAAGCAAGATGATGTCATCAAAATGATGTCATCATTTGCTTGGAGAACAAGGTGATGGCCGGCCAACATGCCACTTGGAAGGTCAAATTGTAAATATTTTGTCTTTTGGGGGCAAAAGTGTAATTTTAGAGAAAAATGATGATGTAAGCATGAGGTAAGCACATGATGTCATCAAGATGATGTCATCATGATGAGGTAAGCAAAACTTGGGCTCCAAGGACTCCTTAATGGCCGGCCACATGTGTAGGGACTAGTTAACAATTATTTTGTTTTTAGGTCCTAAAATGCAATTTTGGAAATAAAAATAAATGGTGAAAAATTTGTAATTTTCACCTATAAATAGGGCTCAAAGGGGGCGGTTTTTGGCAGCCAAAATCATCCCAAAACTCTGCCCAATTTTCTCCAAAACCTCCCTAGAAACCGAACCCAAAGAAAAAAAAAAAATGGAATGGCCGGATTTTGGTGAGAAAGAAAAAGTGTTGGAAAAAAAAATTGGAAACCCATTTTTTTTGTGGCTTGAATGGCCGGTTGTAGTGAGCAAGAAAAAGCAGAGAAAAGTGTTAGGAATTAGGGAGCATGGCCGGCTAGGCTATAGGCAACCGAGGGTAGATTCAATTTCTTGAATCTTGAGGTAATTCTCTCCACCCTCTAATTACGTTTTGGTTCGAGTTTATGTGTATTTTCCAGCATTGGATGTAAGAGCATAAGCTCACCTTTTAAGGCTTAAAGTGCTTGATTATGCTTGATTAGGGTTGGTAGTCTCTAATTTATGTTTTGATGCATGATATGCTTAGGTTTTTTTATATATGCCTACCATGTGTTTGTTAAATGTCCCCATAGGTTTAAGATTGAATGTATGATTATGTGCATGATGAATGGAACGTTAGAAACGATTGCATGTGTGATCTTAGGCTCCCGCTGTGGTCGGTTGAGGTAGTGTGCACGTTTTAGGACGAGAAACGAAATTAAGAACCGAAACTGCCAGTCTCGGGTCAAGACTGGGCAGTGTTCTGGAAATGGTAATTTGAGGCCTTTAGAGGCCGAACTGGGTAAAACTTAAAACATAAAAGTTGTTCAGGAGGGTTTTCCTAGGGGACAGCGTGGGCAGAATCCCAAAATAAGACTCCAATGGTCTCTTTTTTTTACAAAAATCCGTGGCTGGTCTGCCCAGACCCAGTTTACAAGATCAGCCAGTTTCAAACAAAAACTGGCGCAAATACAAGCAGAACTGGATTTTTCTCAAAACACGAAAGTTTTAGGATTTTTCGAGATCTAAAACTTTCGTGAAGAAAACTTTTTCAAATTAAATTCAGATTTTTAAACTGACGGATTTCTAAAGAGTGTGCAGAAAACAAGAAATTCCTACACAGGATTTTCTAAAACAATGATGGACGGTAACCGGGAAGGATACCCGAGTTACGGGACGGGGTCTAAAGCTCAAGGTTGACTTAGGATAATTGGGCTAAGTTTGACTACCTCAAGGGTTACTCAAGGTAACCCAACAAGGTATAAAAAAAAAATTGTGTTGATCCTAAAACCCAAAAGATTATGAATAAAAATGACAAGGCATAGGTTAGGATGATAACCTAACACTATTCATGTTTGTATTGGGCCGGATGCCCTTAGGTTACTCTAAGTAACCAAACAAGTTATCATGAGGTAATAAAATTAATATAGGAGGGACATATGACTAGGGTTACTATTAAAGGTTGGTTAAGGATACCAACATTGCATGAAAAGATTTACGGTAAGATAGGCTAATCCTTATTTTACACCCTAATTGAAACAGGAATAGAACCTGTCGATATACCTTGACGGAATATTAGATCAAGTTTCAAGAGCATAGGAAACTAGGTAAGTACAAACCTCACCTACAGTATGGGAAATAGTAAAGCTATTTTCAAATATATGACTTGATTACATGTTATGCTATGCAATGCCATGTTATGCTATGCAATGCCATGTTATGTTATGCAATGCCATGTTATGCTATACAATGCCATGTTATGTTATGCAATGCCATGTTATACTATGTCATGCTATGTTATGATGTTAAGTTATGCGATGTCATGTCACGTTATGCTATGTTATATCAAGTTATGCCATGCCTAGTCTCATGTGCATCATGATTATTAAGATCACACGTAAAGATTCTTAGTCTTGAAAAAAAAATAATAACAAGACTAAGACTAAACCAAGTCAAGTAAGGTGTCGTACCAACCTCCTTTTGATGCAGGAGGATCATGTATGTTACAAGTTCAAGTTTACGATTATCAACCTCTCGTTGATGCGTGAGGGTAAAGTGATAATCAACCTTCAGTTGATGCGTGAAGGGTTATGTTCATGTTTTCCAGAATTGTTAAGGGCCTTGCAAACCCTGACGTTCTGAGGCTTGCGCGCTTTTGGTACTTACACTAAGGGCCCACATGTTAAGCAAGATAATAAGTTCAAGTGCATAAAAGATTCATAATTGGACATAATTGGTTCATGCATAAGTTGTGCAATATTTCTTGTGTTTTGTGAGATTATGTTTGTACTTGCTGGGCGAAAGCTCATCAGTATATTCCATACTGTAGGTAGATGCCTGCAGCTTTACTTGGTGGGCTATGGAGACGATGAAGCAAGTGAAGGGCGGTATGGGATACCACTACGCAAGATTTTTCGCAAATTGTTTAAATTATCAAGTTGTATATATATGTTTTAAAGAATATGTACAATGTTGTATATGCAATGTTTTTAAATTGTGATTTTAAAATAAAGTTTTAAAGTTTAAAGAAAGAAAAAAAAAATTTCTGAAATTTTCTGTAAGGTTAAGTATCTAAGTATAAGGTTTAAGTTAAGCAAGTATGGTAACGGCCCACGTTTACGTAGTACGCCCCTGCGTGGACGGGTCGGGGCGTTACAAGATCAGAGTGCGCAACGAAAGCGTGGTGAATAAGCTAAGCTTGTGATAGGATATGGTGAGATTGTGATGAATCTCTAGTATGATATGATAAGTTATGACGTTTCTATGATATGGTATGCTAAGATATGAATGAAGGAATGAGTGTTAGACATGTCGAGAATTAGAATTAGAAACTAGAAAATGGTTCGTTGCATGTACAACCAAACCAAATTCTGCAAGAGCCTCATCTTGCAACTATGATAGCTAAGTTATGATGATAAATGCTAGAGCAGCAATAAGAAATGAATAGACTTCAAGATTAGATAGCCTATCGCCTTACCTTAGTAGGGTGATAATCAGGAATTGTTTTTAAGAAATAAGCTAGATGCTATAGAACTTAAGTTTCATGTTTGTGAAACTTTTGCTAGTAAGAGTAATAGTAGATATGGAAAAATGTTTGGTAGTGCCTTGACTCGGTGGTAATATTAAGGTAATGCACAAAGAATAAGTTGGATGATGGATATCAGTATGACGATGAAATTAAGGATATGATCCCTTGGTAAGGGAAATTATGAAATGATGGGAAGTTTTAGACATTCCTAAAGATTACAATTTTGTGCTATGAAGGAAATGCTAAAGCAATGGGAGAAGCTTCTATCATCTAGCAAGCAGTTAGTTGATATGATATAAGTATACCTTATATTGCATCACTCGAACGATATTATGTTTTTTCAATATTGACTTTGAAAAGATTCAAAGGAAATATTTTTATAAAAGATGCTTAAATCTTGAGCTCATGCTTAATAGAACCCCTCATTTTATGTAAGACAGCCGAATCCTTGAGGAGGAAATTCCAAGATAGGGGCTGTTATGAACAGTAAAGGTTCCGAGATGCTTAAATCTTGAGCTCATGCTTAATAGAACCCCTCATTTTATGTAAGACAGCCGAATCCTTGAGGAGGAAATTCCAAGATAGGGGCTGTTATGAACAGTAAAGGTTCTGAGATAGGAGCCGTTAAATGGTCGAATCCTTGAGGAAGCGAGTTCCAAGATAGGGGCCATAAGCCGAATCCTTGAGGGATGAGTTCCAAGAAAGGGACAAGTTCCAAGAAAGGGGCCATTAAGAGAAGTAAAGGGTTCTCATAGCATAAGATCAAGGTTCAAGAAATGAGTTATTTTACGTTATGCTTTCCAAGTGTGGAAAGTTATATAGTATGAAATACTTTTCACGTATTAAAAAGTTATACGATATGATATGTTTTTCAAACATGGCAAGTTATATGATATACTTACTCAGCTTTTTATGAAGATAGTTCTTATGATGCAATATAAAAGGAAAGTATCATAGCATGAAAGTTTGTAAGTAAGAAAGTATGCAGTATGAAAGTAAGATAGTATGAAGTAAGAAAGTATGAGAGTATGTAAGAATGTATGAAATATGATAATAGGATATGAAAGTAAGATTATGGTTTTATATAAGAGGCATGATCCTATTAAAGTATTAAAATGAGAACATGAACAGACCATTATGGATTTGTGGTGGATTTTGAGAAAAGCCACCTAGAAGTATATGAATTTTCGAGGACGAAAATTTCTTTAAGGAGGGCAGAATGTAAGAACCCGAAATTTGTGATGAACCTATGATTTCCTTTTAGACAAGGAAAATCTAAGTTTGACTCTTGTATGTCGATATGAAGCTCATGATCTGAGTTGAATATCAGTATATGTTTGGGTTCTCGTTTAATTAGCTACGATACTCAATAATAGTTTTCTTAATCAAGCATGAGGCCTTTTGAGAAAAAAGGCAGAATAGGAATTTATGATTTTATGCCGGTCAAAGTTTGACCAGGTTGACTTTATGTTTGACTGAGGCGGTACTGCAGTGTAATTAACAGTATGGAAATTATACTGCGGAAAACCGTCATTACGGACAAATAAGTAAGAATAAGCTATGAGACCACCCTAGAAAAATCAAGCACAATATTTAGAGTAATAAGGACTAAATAGTTTCAAGTCCTAAGAAAATCCGATACGCAATCGAATTTTATGCATATGAATTCTGGACTGTAGTCCGGTATGACAATGCTGTTTTTGGTGAAAAACAGTATTGATATTACGTAAGTTAGTAAGGAAATGGACTGCATGATTATATTATTGGATTTTTAGAATCAAATGGATAATTATGCAAAAGTTGGAAGCCAAGTGGCTCCACCATAGTCGGCCACCTTCAAGGACTAAATTGCAAATATTTTATCCGTAGGGGCCAAAGTGCAATTTTAAGAAAACTAAGTAATGAAGGATAAGTATGTAATTAGTGAATTATGGAATTTCCTAACCAAGACTCCAACTAGGCCAAAGATTGGTTACAAGCTTGGTTACATTAGAACAAGGAATTAAGTTAGAAATATATTTGAGAAGATTTATTTCTTGGCTTCCACACTAGAATGGCCGGTTCTCCTTGTGACTTGGTGAGCAAGCAATTGCCCTGATGATGTCATCAAGGTGATGTCAGCAAGGTGGTGCAATAAGGTGATGCCATCAAGATGATGTCAGCATGATGATATAAGCGAGTGATGTCACTAAGGTGAGGTAAGCAATACTTGGTGAGCAAGTAACTTGCCCACCAAGGCTCCCCTATGGCCGGCCACTTAGGAGGGGTGATGACTAAATATTTTGCTCTTAGGCCCTAATATGTAATTTTAGAAACTATGTTTTTCACCTATAAATAGGTGAAGTTGGTTCACATTTTTTAGAACTTACTTGAACCTAAAACTCTGCCGAAATTTCAACTCCCTCTCCCTCCCTAGAAACCGAGCCAATGAAGAGAGAAAAAGAGAGAGAGTGATCGGATTTTGGTGAAGAAAAGAAAGAGAAAAATTTCGGATCCGAGCTTGAGAATTCACCTCCAAGATCTAGGGGTAATTCTCTCAAAACCCTAAGCTTTTTATTGAGCTTTGATTTGGAGATTTAAGTGTATTTCCAAAGTTAGATTATAAGATCATAAGCTCACCAATTATGTTCATGCTCTAGTTAAGTTTACTAGTATGTGCTTGATTAGGGTTGGTGGTCTCTAATTTATGTTTTGATGCATGTTTTGATGATATGCTTGTGAGATATTAGGGTTTTGAGTATGCCTACTATATGTTTGCTATATGTTCTCATGAGTTTAAGAATGAATGTATGATCTTGATAATGTTAGTATTACACTGCATGCTTGACGTAGGCTCACGGTTACAACCGTTTGAGATAGTGTGTGCATAATTTTACGTAAGAACCAACTTAAACCAAAACTGCCAGTCTCGGGTCAAGACTAGGCAGTATTCTGGAAATGGTAATTTGAGGCCCTTAGAGGCCGAATTTGAGAAAACTCAAAACTACAAAGTTGTAGAAAATGAAAAATCCTAGGGGCAATGTGAACGGTTTTTAAAAATAAGGCTCCAAATGCCTATGTTTTTGTGAAAACCCGAGCCAGGTCAGCCAGACCCAGTGTGCACGGCCAGGCAGGTTCAACAAGAAAAATGGACAGGTTAAAGGCACAAATGGATTTTGATTAAAACACAAAAGTTGTAGCATTATTCGAGATATACAACTTTCATGAAGGAAGTTTTCTCAAATTATAAGCATATTTTAAAGTAAATATTAGATTCCCAAACTGTGCAGGAAACAGAAATTCCAGCACAGGATTTTTAGAAAAATAGTGCATAAGTAGGAAATTCCTGCACATGCACTGATAAATGAAATTGAGAAACTGTTTTCAAAGTTTATGGGACTGTTTTAAGCAGTTTAGGAAAAGGGTTAAAATTTATCAATCAAGGAATGAAATAAGCTAAGTCCTATGGTAAACAACTATAGGACAAACAGTAACCGAGTAGGTTACCTAATTTTATTGGGCCAAGTAATTTAGGTTACTTATAGTAACCACATGAGATACCCAAGATAGTAGTTTAGGCCTTAATAAAATTAGTAACTTAATACTATTCAAGTATGATTGGGCTTAGTACCCAGGGTTACCTAAAGTAACCAAGGGAGTTATCATAAGATGTTTTAGGGGGGACATATAATATAACTAAGGCTACTCATAAATGTTGGTTAGGACACCAACATTTAACGATTATGATTTATGGTAAGATAGAATATGTATGACTCTTATCTTACATCCTGTTTGGAAACAGGAGTAGGAACTATTATCGTGCCATGTTTGGACGATAAACTAAGAGCATAGGATGAAAAGTAAGTACAACTCCGCCTACAGCATGGGCAAAATGTTTTTACATGACATGTTTTTCAAGAAATCATGTATTGATGTACATGATTTACATATGTTATATGTTATGGTGCTTACGTTATAATGGTTTACGTTATGATGTTTATGTTATGATGTTATGTTATGATGTGTTATGTTACGATGTAGTATGTTACGATGTATTATGTTATGATGTGTTATGTTATGATGTATTATGTCATGAGGTTTTATGTTATGATTAATATTATGTTATGTTATAGGTTTTGATATAGTGACATCATACAGTATGCTCACTAATATTAAACCACATGGTAAGATTAAGTTTTTAAGTCATAAGATAAGACAAGTTAATCTTGTTGTGACGTACCGACTTGCCACGAGGGCGGGTTTAAATGGTATTGCCCATGGTTTGAGTTGGTTTGGATTGGCTGCCCCAACTACTCCATGTTAAACAGTATGGTTCATGGTTTGAGTTGGAATTGGACTGGCCGCCCCAATCACTCCATGGTTACACACCACGGTATGTACACTCATGTTATGTAAAGGGCCCAGAAACCAAATCGACATAATAAAACATAATCGGTCCATGCATTCTTTTATTAAAATGTTTTGCGGATTGAATGTTGCACTTACTGGGCATAAGCTTATTACTTAGGTTCATACTATAGGTTAGTAACCTATCGGCAATACTTGATATAAGGCTGTGGAGGCTGGCGCTACAGACTGTGAAATGTGGGATGCACACCGCCACGGGTTTTGAAATTATGTTATGTAAAATATGTTTTATAAAATATATTTGTAAAATGTATTTTATGTTATGTTGTGATATAATAAAGTGATAGTATGGGCAAGTAATTATTTTCAAGAAGAAAACTATTTTTAAGAAATTGTTTTCAAGAACAAGTTAAGGAAAAGTTTTTAAGCATGACGGCAAGCAAGTTGTCTCGTGTCGTACCGACCCACACTAGGTTGGGTTTGGTCCACGGGTTGAATATGATAGCTTTCAATATGATTATGAAAGCTTGGTACTCGAGTGAGTACATATAAGTATGTATGAGTATAAGTTGAGTTTCAAATAAAGTAAGAAAAGAAGGAAAAATTTTTACTCTGAAATTTTCAATAAGTTTAAAGTAAATGAATTAAGAAGTAAGTTAAGTAAGTAAAATAACGGCCCACGTTTACGTAGTCGGCCCTATGTAGACGGCTGGGGCGTTACAATTGTTATCATAGACCTTACCTCATATAAACTTTCCCACCCCAAGTCTTCTCCGCCGCCGGTGACCTGTCCTCCGCCGGGGACCGACGCCGGTGACCAACCCCGACGCCGGTGACTCACCCCGAAGCCGGCGACCCACCTCCGGCACTTTTTCTGCCCGCCGGTGCCCCTTTCTCTCTCTTATCTCACTTCCCCTCTCTCTCTTCCCCACCCCGGCCCCCCCCCCCAACCCCGGCGGCCCCGACACCCCAGCCCAGTCCCCCCTCCCCGTCGGCCCCCTGGCCCCCAGCCCGCCCGGCGGCCCCCTGGCCCCCCCCCCCGGCGTCCCCATCCCCCATCAGTCGCGAATCGCAATTTCGGGTTGCCGGGGCTGGGGTGGTCGGGGCCGTCGAGCTGGGGGGGCCGGGGTGGGGAAGAGAGAAGAGAAGAGAGAGAAAGGGGAAGAGAGAGAAAGGGGCACCGGCGGCTGGAAAAAGTGCCGGAGGTGGGTCGCCGGCGTCGGGATGGGTCGCCGGCATCGGTCGCCCAACGCCGATGAAGAGTCTTGTTTGATTTATGGCCTGGGTACGTTTGTTTGATTTATGGCTATATAATATCTTTCGAAATGAGGAGTCTTGATTGTCTTCAGAAATTGAGTTCACAATAATTTGATGATCTAATAGAGTGTAATTGGCCAATTGAGTTTTGATTCAACTAACTTCCAAATTGAATTTAATGAGGATATGTTTATAATTTTAACTAGAAGGGGGGCATTAAATATTTCTAGATATATATTTAAAAACAATAATAATATATTCGCCCCTACTACCAGGTTGTACTACCTCCGCCCTTGAAACGCGGCCATATCTATAACATATCAAAATACAAAATGATACATTAATTATTGGATTGCAGGATTTTGATCAATTAATTATTTTCTCAATTACTTACAGACATAGCCTAATGAATATAACCCATTGAACTTCAACATAACGTCTAAAGTAATCTCCCCACCTCCAAATTAAAAAAAAAAAAAAAAGAAAAGTAATAATAATAAACGAAATTTTTGTTCATACATATCCAAATTTCTTCGAAGAAAGCGTGTGCAGAATTTAAAAACCATGCTAACTAATTAGAGCTCTCGATCAAACCGGCCAATGATGGCATGCAAATGGATTAAAATATGATGAGTTTTCTTGAAAATTTTTTTAACTGTATATCATGGATTAAATAAAACCAGCCAGCTAACTGGTGTAATTTTCATATCATTAGTTGAATAAATAAACCCTCTCATTTATCAAAGTGCATATTTTGTCAAGAAAGCGAATGAGATAAATTTTAATAATCCTCTCATTCGTCATACCCGATGACGTCAAACTGCAAATAATTTTATTTTATTGGTTTCGTAGGAAATCTATTGATTTTATGTCATACAAGAGATAAAATGAGAGCATTATTTGGCTTCTATAAATTTGAAGGCAATTAGTTTTCCTTTCATCCTCACACAAAAATGAAGTACTTCACTTTGATCTCTTCATCTTTTGCCAAAATAATTATCATCCTTCTCTTTCCAATTTTAGTTTCAGCTTCAGCACACACTCATGGAGACTTTCTCCATTGCCTTTCCAGTCATGTTTCCAACTCTACCTCCACCCACGAACCCATTTTCTACACCCCAAATGAGTCATCCTACTCCACTGTATTGAATTCATCCATACAAAACGATCGTTTTTCTTCTCCGTCGACCCCAAAACCATTCGTTATAATCACGCCATTTCATGTCTCCCATGTCCAGGCCACGGTTTACTGTGCCAAGAAACACGGCGTACAGATTAGAATCCGAAGTGGTGGCCATAATTTTGAGGGCCTTTCATACGTGTCCTACTTTAATGTCCCAAAATTTGTTGTCATTGACTTGAGAAACCTAAGTTTGGTTAGCGTCGATGTGGAGGGCAAATCAGCTTGGGTCCAGGCTGGCGCAACTATTGGCGAACTTTACTATGCGATCGGGACGAAAAGTGAAAATCTTGGCTTCCCTGCCGGCTATTGTCACACCGTTGGTGTTGGTGGACTGTTTGGCGGAGGTGGCTATGGCTTTTTGGCGCGAAAATATGGCCTCGCGGCTGATAATATTCTTGACGCGAAAATAGTCGATGCTGAAGGAAGAATTCTTGATAAGAAATCCATGGGGGAAGATTTGTTTTGGGCAATTCGCGGTGGCGGACCAGAAAGCTTTGGAATCGTTGTAGCATGGAAAGTTCGACTAGTTCCAGTGCCAAAGAAGGTGGCTGTATTTGATGTTTTGAGGAACCTGGAAAACGATGCGACAACGAAGCTCTTTCATCGGTGGCAACGCCGTGCTTACAAAGTCGATGAGGATCTAACAGTTTACATGACTTTCCAAACAGCAGTGGGTTCTACTATTGATCATAATGGGAAAAAAGTTTCAAAAATTGTGCTACAAGCTGACATCCAGGGCTCGTTCAATGGCGGCGTGGATAAGCTACTTGAATTGATGGAAAAGGAGTTTCCGGAATTGGGTCTGCAAAGACAAGAGTGCTTGGAAATGAAATGGGTGGAATCCTTTCTCTTTTTCAATTTGTTCCGAAGTGGAGAGTCTTTGGACGTTCTGTTTAGTAGGAAATCGATTTTCAATTTGTCATCTTTCAAAGTGAAATCTGATTTCGTGAAAGAGCCTATTCCAGATGATGTGTTCGAAAAAATGTTGGAAATGTTAAACGAAGAAGACGTAGGAAAAGGATCAATCTTTGTATTTCCTTTGGGTGGGAAAATGAGCGAGATTTCAGAATCCGCAATCCCATTCCCACACCGAGCCGGAAACATCTATGCGTTTCAATACCAATCGACTTGGGAGAAAGAAGAAGAAGAAGAAAAGCATGCGAATTGGGTAAGAAGGCTTTACGATTACTTGACTCCTTATGTGTCCAAAAATCCTAGGGCTACATATTCCAACTTTAAAGACCTTGACCTTGGGACAAATAACCTCAATACGGGTGGCCACACAAGTATCAAACAAGCAAGCGTTTGGGGTACAAAGTATTTCAAGAATAATTTCTACAGGTTGGTTCAAGTGAAGACTAAAGTTGATCCAACTAATTTCTTTACATACGAACAAAGTATCCCACCTCTTCATTAGAGATCCTTAATTAGTTCAAACTATGCACTCATGAGCTTTCTTATTTTGTACTTTTCAAAATAAAGGTCTTTAAATGACCATATCATATTGTGTGAATGTATGTGAAGTTTAAGATTGAATAGAAATAAATCTCGTTTGCTGTAAGATTTAGAATTAAGTCCATAACAAATGAATAAAAAATATAAAAATAAAAAATAGTTTGATGCTTTTGAGCTTCATATATAATTTGAATGATTACTTTAATATTTATTCATTGTTGGTTATTGTTGTTTCAACCATGTGATATAGATTAAACGATTGTAATAAATTGGGTAGTTGATCAAAAAATTTATGATCATCAATGAATGTTGAACTTAATTGACTTCTTGTTACATGATAATGAGTTGTCATCTTTTCAATGATTAGAAATAAATATATATGTGCAAAAAAACTTTTTCATTAATTAAGATATGCAACTTTTCTGAACAGATGATGGAAACTTTAAATATATAAGGAGTTGGAAGAATGTCAAAGTTTTAATTAATTACAGATTCTCTCTTTTAATTATGATCATTGTAATACTCTGCAACTCGAATTTTAAAATGTAACATTCGTTAACCCAATATATGAAATGCTAACAAAATTATCCTTCTGTTAAGATATTTTAATAGAATTTGATAGATGATTGCAATATGATGCATTACATAGGGGTTACTCTAATGACTTTATTTTGTTTAAAATCTTATTTGAGTTTAAAAGCTACTTTAAATTTCCCATAAAAATAAATTTAGATTATAAGTTTAACCTTGAAGGAAATCTAATACTAAATAAATTTAAAAAATCCATTAAGAAAAGGTTAAAAAGTAAAACAAAAAACTCACTTTTTTTGTGGATGTATGGGAAAGGCAAAGGCGGCATGTCAACGTGCTGGGGCTGGGGGGCTGGGAATTTGCTCAACGTCCATGGGAAACGGAGGAGGGCTAGAGCGAGCTGATTACCGATGTGACGAAGTCTATGGGTCACAAGGTGATTATTGCCATTGGGTGGGAGAAGGAAATCTCGTCGTTTAGGATGCAATAATCATCAATGTTGGTTGTGGGGAAAGAAATCTCATAGGGCTGGTAAGGTTTCTTGCATCGGCGGATTTTTGGGATATCAATGCTTTCAAACATTAGGACATGGAAGGGGGCAAGTAACAACGCCGGTGGACTTGGGTGGCGAGCACGCTGCGTAGCCATGACAGGTCTCAACCTTAGAGGCGAAGGAGAATATGAACTCGTTTTTCTTCATTTCATTTTTTCTCTCTTTTAATTTTTTAACATAATAAAATTTAAATTCAAGCATATTATATATTAAAAAAATTTAAATTATGATGGTGAGTAGAATAGTACTTAAACAATGAACTGTTAAAAGCCCCCGCTTTATGTGTGACATGTGTCATTCTATTAAAAGATAGAAGAAGTATTATGCTAACCTTTCATAGATTAGGAAAAACGAATGTTACAGTTTGAAATTCATAACAAAAAGGGTTATGGGAAAATGTTTTAATTATAATTTATGGGAAAATGTTTTAATTAGTCCTTAAAGTTTTTGATTTTAAAGGAGATAAAATGTTTTATAACAGGGGGTTGAGTTTTGGAAATACCTTATTGTTTTACCAATCTGTTACTAGTATGGGGTGAGTAAAAAAAAATGTATAATTTAACTAATTGTTTTATATTCAAAGTCATTTCTCCACCCATTAGGGTGCACAGTTGTTCCATCAATATTCCCATTCAGAAAGATTTGTTAGTGTGAGATAGAAAACGTTACAGCATCCCCTGCCCTCCTGAGCTAGTTGCTCTAAACTTTTTCGCTAGCTCGAAAAGAACGTTTATTAACTCAACTCGTTTGATTGAGACTTAAACCAAAAAACACTACGCAACAGGAAAATTCACTTTATTATCGAGATAAATATTGTCCTCATATTATAAAAACCCAAATCCTAAAATTTCTAATCTTGCGGTTTTTGTAATGTTGGACTTAGTTAATCTTATGTGATGTGACAAATCTTGCAAACTACACGTAGTTGATGCGTTTAAATTTCGTCTTGCCTAATCTCTAGTCAATTGATTTTTTTTTTTAGGATTTTTCTGATTTATTATCCCAATCAAACGTTGTATATTCTTTTTTTAGTTTAGATGATCTGTGGCTGTGTAACCTTTCTCCCAATGGCCAATTAGTCTTGGTTGCTTAAGAATTTGAGTTTATTACAATTGGATAGCTATAATAAAGTGTGATTGTTCTGTTAACTTAAAATTTTGGAGTTTTGACATATTCAAATTTAGTCGAAGAAGCGTGCAGAATTTTAAAACCAGCTATCTAACTAGTGTTCTTAATCCAATGATGTCAAGCAAATGGAGTAAATGAGTTTTCTTGAGAGCCTAAGAAATTTTGGTTGATTTCATTGCCCTATCTTTCGTTGAATAAAAAAAAAATTCCTCTTGTTAATTTGTCATGTTCCACGTATAGAAAGTGCATTTGTTCAAACTATTAGATTCTACAAATTTGAAGTCAATTTGTACTAATCTTTTATTCTCTCAAAAAAAAGAAGTACTTCACTTTATTCTCTTCGTCTTTTGCCAAAATAACTGTCATCTTTCTCTTTTCAATTTTAGTTTCAGCTTCAGCACACACTTATGGAGAGTTTCTCCATTGCCTTTCCAGTCATGTTACCCATTTTCTACACCCCAAATAAGCATCCTACTCCACTATATTGAATTCATCCATACAAAACAATCATTTTTTTATTCTCCGTCGACCCCTTAATCATTTGTTATATATCATCTAAATTTAATGAACCAATCCCTAAATAATAGCTAAATCCTAAAAGTACTTGAACAATTCACTGAAGTATAAAAATTTAATTGGAGGGACAAATAATGAGACAAAAGAAATGGGACAGCGTATCTAAACTGTTCTTTTATGTGTTTCTAACGTTTAAGAGAAGAGTTTAGATAATTGATTTATTAATTATATTAAGATACTTAACAAAACTGTCGCTCAATTTTGAGCAACGTCAACTCTAGTAATTCAACTTATATGGTGCTAAAAATCTATTCCCTAGGAATTCTGTGAGCCAATCAAAAGGAAGTTACTGGTTATCCTATGTCCCATGACATACTGCAGATAGGTCGTAAGATCATTACGTGGTTACGTTGATACTAATCATACCATAATACAACCCCACGCGAGCTAGCAGCTTTAAGCTCTTCCACCAGCTCGAGAAGAGTGTTAACTAAATAAAACCTCAACGTGTATGATTACAACTTAGCATAAATAACAATACAAAATCTTTACTCTCAAGACTAAGATTGTTCTAATTATATTACAAAGTCAAAAATCTTAAAATTTATATTCAAGTCTCGGACTTTAAAATCTTTAGCTTAGTCAACTTCGAGTGATCTTATAAACTCTACAAACTGCATTAAAATAACTATATGAGTGAAATCTCAATAAATATACCATATGTATAAATGAATTTCCACACTAAAAATACCTCCTTTTAACTTTACCTTATGACCCTCTAATCTCGTACAAATAAGCACAAGACTTCACGTTATACATTAACGTAAAATTTTTAAACTTCTTGAAAGCATGATAATAAGAGTACTAACATAACTGAACAAACATCTTAAAAAGATAATAGTGTCTAAGCCATGCACTAGTTTCCTTTTCTTCTCTTTTTCCCCTACTCATCGGTGTCTCTCTCGCGTCTTTCCCTGCTTTGGAAAGGAACTTTTTAAAGCCACATATTTGTAGGCCTATGGAACTTAAGCATCTAGTTTTGCTCAAATGGACAAAATCAATTAATCTAACCTTGAAACTTTCGTGTTGTTTTGAAAACGATGAAAACCTAATTTCATTTATTTCTTCCTCATAAGCTACAAATCTTGTCGTGCAAGCTATTCTAGCTTGATATGACAGGCCATAAATATATTTCATCAAGATTAATAGTCTAGGTTAATTCGTGCACTTAATGCTAAAGAAAAATGGCTTGGATATTCTCCATAATTTGTCAAAGCCTACACCTTACTATTCTTTAAGATTAATTTTATAAATGGCTCTCAAATTATACACACTGTTTTATATATTGATCCCTAACTGTAAATTTTACACATTATGTTGTCCTGAATTATTCTACTATTATGCCAACGGTTTCTCTGTCAATATATTATGAATAATTAGATAGAAATTTAATAGGTTTTGATTACGGAAGTTCTATTCATAGATAAAGTTATAATTAAATTATTTTTTGAAAGGAAATTATACTGCAATAAGAAATATTTTGGAAGTAAATTGTATTTTAATTAAAGATATGGTCACATAGATATTTTGAAGATACAATTTTCCTTCAAAAAAAAATTTAATTTTGATTTTAACTTTAATTAAAGCTCACATAATCTGAACGTACTTAATTTTCATTAAGTTTTTGTTTTTATTTTTATTTTAATTAATACATTTTGTTCTACATAATTTCAAAATAAGGGTTGTTTTCGTAATAATAAAAATGTTTAAGAGACCAATTTAAGACCGAGAGTACAATTCTAGGGCCATTGTGACAATAACCCTATTATTTATTAGACTTATAACTTGATCTAGTTAGTGATGTGTTTTTTCTTTCTCCAAAACTAAGCTAACCATGTAGCTCAATTTTGAAATGTTTGCAAAAATGATCCAATAATTGAAACAACGACAACTCTACCATTCAAAATTTAGTTCAAGCGATAGACATATCAATACAAAGATAATTACGACAGCACCAGTAAATGGTGGAGCCATGCCTATATTTCAGGAGAGGCATGAACAAGTATAAAATTTATAAAAAAAAAAAAAAAAAAAAAAATTTCGAACATGTTAAAAACCTCAAAAATATCAACTAATAATGACTTGGTCTAATATGCTAGAATTGTACTGGGGTTGAGACATAGAGAGAGAGAGAGAGTTTGATCCAAGGTCAAATCGAATTTGGGACCAGGCATAATTGCGTATAAGATCAACCAACTTTGCTTGGTCTATAACTTACAAAATCAGTCTTCGAGCTTACCTAATTTCTAGTCAACTGATATAGAAATATATATATATATATATATATGTGTGTGTCATTGATCTTTGGATTTTTTTTTTTACTAAATTATACAGGTGTTTTCTAAGAGCTTGTTTGGTGTTGCGTTCAAAACCAATAATTATAATTCAATTTTTATCTTTTTCTTTCATTTTCACTATTCATATTGCTTTGTAACTCAAACTTTAAAAGTTCATAGCTTGGCAAAGATAAGTCCATATGAGATGAATACATTTCAAGTTTTTACACTTTTTAACTCCAGCAAATCAAATGCATCGATAAATGCACAATTTAATTCAAATTCAAATTCTACAATCCAAACCTTAACAGCAAACATATCCTAAATTTATTGAACAGTTATAGTGTGTAATTAGAATTTTTATTTTTGACAATTCGCAATCTAGACTTATAAATTTATAACACCACCATTGATAAACTTTTTTTTAATGAAAGTTTGCACTTGGTTTGCGTATAAATTTTTACTTAAGAGCATAAAAGATCTTTTGATTATCAATGTACTTAGCCTAAATAATATATAAAACAAACATAATTCAAAATTTTTAATTTTGATAAAACCTAATTAAAAATGTTGACCTTAAAACAATAAAATGATTATTTACTCAATTAATTGACAAATTATGGACATAAACCATTTGTCAATTTCTTTTAAAAGATTAATATTATTATTAATGGAAGCAGATTGTTACAGATTTATAAATACAGGATGTAAATTATTAAAATTAAAAGTTTAGAATGCAAATAACAATTGTATGAGAAGTTTAGACGACACCTGCGGGAAAATACTTTTTTTTAAAAAAAATTTTAACTCACGAAGGCATAAAACACATTTGAGTTTATTTCCCCAAACATAATATTTGTATTTTCTTTCTTTCCTAATCTCACGTCAACTGAAATAAGTTTGTGTCATCTTATTACAATCAGTTCTCTTTTTATTAAATTTAAGAGAAGTCTTTAATTTCTCCTTCTAAATCTATAGTTTATTATTTATAAAAAAAAGCTACAAAAGATAACTAATGGCAATGTCACAGTAAGAAGTCATAAAAACTCGACAACAAGAAATCTTATGTAGTCGTGTGAGGAAAGTAAGAAAAGAGTAAAACATATTTGAATGGCAACGTGTTGGTTAAGTCAATCCGTATTTCTTATCAAGCAGGTATAGTTGTCATTGATCTTCCCTTTGAATCTCAAATCTCTCTTAATAACAATTACGAGGTGATGAGCACTGCATGTTTCTTTCCAAAGTCAGGCTGATCAAATTGATGCCGTAGGGTTTATTTTAGTTAATATAGAGAGAAAAATAAAAAAATAAAAATGAAAAGAATAAGAATGCAACTATTGAAAATAAGGTGGAACCTTATAACACTAGGGCCATAATTTCAACCTTGAAAAAATCGGGGGCAGAATTAGTGAATTAAATAGAGACTCTTCTCTGAATATCGAAATCTTGAGGCGGATGATATTATCAACAATCGTATTACTAGCTACAAAAAGGTAGAATTGTTGCTTCGGGTTCTTAGAGAAATTAGCAGATTTTGAAATTTTGAGGAAAGAACTGGATAAAAATCTAGTTAAGAAAAATTCATCCTACGAACTTCGAAGTCATAGTATGAACGGTTTTAAAATTAGCAAAATCATAACGATTTTTCTCCTTGATTGTTTTTAATAGCTTTCTTTATTATATTTTTTTTCTGCTTTTAGTTTTATAAGTTATTTTTATTTTATTTTAATCCTAAGGGAGTTTCTTTTATTTCTTAATTAGGATGGATTCTAAATCTATCTAATTGTGTTCTTTTAATCTTTCTAATAATTTGGGTGGTGGTTTAGTTCCTCTATAAAAAAACACTTTACTCTTTCACAATCACTATTCAAGTCCATATTTTTTATTTTTTATTCTTCTGAGCAATTAGGGCATGAGAGTTTTTTTTTTTTTTTTTAAGTAAAAACTAGGGTAAGTAGCACATTTTTTTAGGATGGGTGTAATGAGTAGTTTTTGTAAACATTATTGTACTTATAAGTAATTTTACCAGTGTACAAAAAATGTAGTAAAATAATTTATAAAAAAAAATGGGTGGGAAAGAGTAAAATTGGGGGTGTCAACAGACCCCCCCTTTTTCATTTGATGCAATTTATATCTATAGTTGTTTTTCCTTTGGGTTTGTTTCATTAATATAGATTGTCGTCATTTATAGCACGACATCATTTGTTTTGATCATTGTTGTTGTTTTATGATTTCTCAGTTCTATCGTCTTCATGAATGTTCTTGGTTTTTTGAGGAGATTATTATGGTCTTAGACAATGGCTGAGCGAACCATTATTTCAGTGACAACGCATATTAAAAAAATCAAGTTTTTAAAGAAATATGTATAGGAATAATCAATTTTTTTATTAGAAATAAAAATAAGAAACATGTAAAATTTTTAAAGATGAATTTTTAAATAGAAAAGTTCACTTGGGACGCGCAGAAATTTCCACTCAATTACGAGTGACTCCGCCCCTATGCTTTATGTTATTATTGTCGTTTTGGCTTCATTTAGTCGTTTGGGATCCTGTTGTATTGAGATCGTTTTTTCTTTTTCCCCTTTAACAAGCCCAGATGTTGTTTTATATGTCCTTGTCGTTTTTAGTTTTAATGTCGTTTTCACTTTGTTGTTGTCTCAATACTTATGTCGTTTTTGTTGCTATATTTCGTGTGGGAGATTATCTGTATATTCTGCGTTGGCAACTTCCTATAACACATTGCCAGCCCAAGCACTCATAATGACTCTGGATTAACTGTTATCATATAAACCTAAATTTCACAGCTTTTTAATTTCATAATTTCTTTGATTACTGATAATGAGAATTCCAACTCTTGAATAGTGGAATTATTTGCATGTACATTTCTTATATATTCTACATATTCTTACTTCCTCTTGTGCCTCTACCAAATGCCTTCAGACAATATTAACGAAGCATTGAAAAAAATCACACATAATTCTATATTTTAAACATAATTACATGTTTTAATATTAAGTTGGGTTATACTTTCAAAAAAAAATGTTGTTTTTTTTTTTTTTTTTTTAACTTGAAGATGAGGGGATTTAAACTCTGCATCTTTAGGTGTAGTAAGGTGTGGTATTACCGCTAAGCACTTGCAATCACAAGTTGAGGTATTAATGTTATCACTTTCTTATTTTGACATAGCTAAAATTAATAGGGATACAATTACAAATTTATATCAAAATTAGAGATAAAATCAAAATTTTTAAATGTGAGTGGTGCAGTCTATATGTTCAGAATTAACGTCCTAATTTTTCAAAGCATCATGTGTTAATGTATGTGATGCATATGATTTATATTTTATTATTATGGCATCATGTAAGCATGCTCACTCATAATAAATCACATGACAAGAGTAATACTAAATCAAGACAAGTAAGATATCGTACCAACCTCCCTTTGGTACGTGGAGGATTATGTATGTTTAAAGAAATTCTCAGACTTTCCGTTGATGCGTGAAGGGTTATGTATATGATTCCCAGAATTGTTAGAGACCTTGTAAACCCTAACTTTCTGTAGATTGTGCGCATTTAGTACGTACACAAGGGGCCCATAAGTTAAGCAAGATAATAAATTCATAATGAAGGTATAAATTAATTCATAAGAAAGCATAATTGATTCATGCATTATTAATTCATACATTCTTTTACCAAAATGATTTTACAGAAAAAAAAAAAAAAAAAGAAAGAAAGTTATACTTGCTAAGCAAAAGCTCATAATTTACGTTCATGCTGTAGGTAAGCAACCTACCGGTAATGCTTGATGCAAGACTGTGAAGAGATGGCATTGCAGAATGTGAAATTTGAGTTGGACACTACCATGTGTTTTGAAAATATATATATATATATATATATATATATGTTTGTGATATGTAATACTAATTTGATAGCACCGGTACTTAGTACTGGGACAGTGTTTACTACTATGATAACTAGTATGATTTGTAAAAATATGATTTAAAAGCTCGAAACTTGAGTGAGTACATATAAATAAGTATGAGTATAAGTTAAGTTTTAAGTTTGAGTTTAAAAAGAAATCTTTAAAGAAAAAAAACTATTTTTGTATTTTTACGAAATATGAGAGTACGTTTAAATATATTGTGACGCCCCAACTTCCCAAGCCAGGTCGACACCATACATACTTGTTCTTTACTTGAAAATTTGAGAGAAATTTTTTTTTTTTCTTTAAAACATATTCACATAAATTATCTTGTGGAGAATAATATGTCACCCATATATATATATATTAAACTGAGAATACCTTCTCGTGTCTTCAAACTTTATACATATAACAAAACATAATTTACTTTAGAATATTAAAATATTTTCTTAACATCGAATGCGGAAAATCATGCGTAGTGGTATCCCACACCGCCCTTCACTCGCCGCATCGTCTGCATAGCCCACCACTTAAATTACAGGCTTTTTACCTACAGTATGAAATATAAGAGTGAGCTTTCGCCCAGCAAGTACAAACATAATCTCACAAAAATAATTTAATCATCTTAAAACATGTCAATCATCATGTAACTTATGCATGAGCCATTTATGATGGATTGAAAGTCTTATGCTTCATTTTAGACTCAATCTTTAACTTATCTTGTCTCAACATGTGGGCCCATAGTGTACGTACCGAAAGCGCGCAGCCTCCAGACAAAGCTAGGGTTTGCAAGGCCCTAACAGTTCTGGGAATTAAAACGTGACCCTCACGCATCAACGAGAGGTAAATGTCACAACTGGTTTTAAACATGTATCCTCCTCGATCACGGGAGGTTGGTACGACACCTTCCTTGATTATCTTACCATATGATTTAACATTAGTGAACATGCTTCATGATGTCACTATGTCATATTCAAGCTTTAACATTTGCCATATCATGGCATTCTTGAAACATGACATTTTTAAAACCATGACAATTTAGAAAACATGGCATAATATGTAACATGTTATAGCATATCATCACATAACATCATTTAACATCATACAACATAGCATGTACATTTTAACATAGCATTTATGAAAATAGTATTTACTATTTTCATACTGTAGGTGAGGTTCGATACTTGCCTGACTTATTGTAATCCAGGCTTCGTTGATTTCCACTCTGACCTCGACTGCAGGTTACTTCCTGCTATTAGAAAGAACATAGGATAAGAATCCTATAAAATGTTGGTAACCTTTCCAACATTATGATTATATGTCCTTTTACAAGCTTTGATCAACTACTAGGTTACTAATTGTAACCCTAGAGATTGTGGTTAATTATCTTGACCCATTAGGTTACTTGAGGTAACCTTGGGTATTAAACCCATATGATTAGTATTAAATTACTATTCTTATTATCGAGCCTAAGCCTTAGTAACTCGGTTATCCTTCCCGGTTACCACTCGTCATCTTTTGTTTTTACACTTTAGCTTTTAAATCCAATTTGGAAAATTGGCTAGAAAATCTTTTGTTTTACTTCAAAATTCGAGGTTTTCAAAGTAAAACTTTATAAAACTCATTTAAGGCTGGAAACTGCTTTTAAATAGTTTTCATAGTCAAAACAGGAAATGTTGATGTAAAAATACAGTTTTTCTGTATGTTTGTAGAAAATCCTGTGCAGGAATTTCTTTTTCTCTGCACAGTTTTTATAGTTCAGGTTGTATTTAAAAATCCAAATAGAATTTGAAAAACTTGTCTTCACGAAAGTTCTTGCTCTTGAGAAATTCTAAAACTTTCATGTTTTAAGAAAAACCCAGTTCTTCTTGGATTCGTACCAGTTTTAATTTGAAACCCACTGGTCGTATAAACTAGGTCTGGGCAGTTTAGTCTCGGATTTTCGTAAAAACGGAGGCCATTGGAGCCTCATTTTGCAAATCCGTCCGCGTTGCCCTCTAGGAAAAACTGTTCCGAGCAACTTTTGTGTTTTAAGTTTTGCCTAATTCGGCCTCTAAAGGCCTCAAAATCGGCTTGCCGTAAAACTGGTCAGGATCCACCCGAGCCTGGCAGTTTTTCGGTTTAGAATTCGTTTTACGTCCTAGACGTGGAATCTAGCTCAACCAGCCACCGCGGGAGCCCTAGTATCAATCATGCAGCGGTTTCTAACGTTCAATATTCAACATGCAAGCCAATTTGAACAACATTCATAACCATGCAAAATCCTAAGCATTCAATCAAACACAAAGCATGCATATAAAACCACCAACCATAAAATCCTAATTAACCAAGCACATAACCTAAATTTCTTAACTAAGGCAGGGAATTAAAGTGAGCTTATGCTCTTACAAACTTTGCTTGAAATACATTTAAATTTCTCAATTGAAATTTAAATGAAAAGTGTTGGGTTTGAGGGGATTTACCTAGCTTCCACCCAAGGGTTTGGCTTGCTAGATTTGGTTCTCCCTTGGTCCCTCCTTGCTGCCACTAGGTCCGGCCCTTTGGCTTGCTTGGCTCCAAACTTTTTCAGCCACTCTAGCACCAAGATCCGGTCACCACAACCTCAAAAATCCGGCCTCCAACTTGGTTAGCTCCTCCCTTTTTCCTTTCCCTCTACAGCCGGCCTCTTGGCCAAAAGGTTGTCCAAAAATTTTCCAACTCTTTCTTGCTTGCTCTCCACACAAAATCCGACCACCCTAAGCTCTAATCACTCTTGGTTTTGGCAAAATTTCCTTTCTCTCCTTCCTTCTCACTCTCGGTTTTTGGTGAAGAAAAATTGGCAAGGGTTTGGTTGCTTTTCTCTAATTTTTTTGAATTATGGGGTCACCTATTTATAGAGGTGAGCAAAGTTTCAAAAATTGGATTTTGACCCCAAGAAAAACAAGAAATCACTCAAAGGGGAGGGTTAGGTGGCCGGCCATCCTTGTGCTAGGTGTCATGGTGTGATTGTTTCCACCATTTATGATGTCATAAATCAAAAATGGGATGATGTCATAATTCCAAGCTTAGGTGATGTCATCTTAAAGCCTTGTTTGGCTTTTTCTTTAATGTAGTCCACTTTAAATCCAACACAGATATTTCAAATACTGCTTTCACTAATACACAGTACAATTTAGTACTGTTATTTTAAACTGCAGTCCAAAATTCATCTGTGTAGAAATGGACTGTATAAAAATTTTCTTATACAATCAAACTTCTTGGCCAAAGATAACCTAACTAATGTGCTTGATTTTCTATGGTGGTTTTTTTGAATCTTAAACATACCATTTTATCCGTAAAAATGGTTTTTACACGGTACAATTTTTATGCTGAAAAATATTTAACCGTACCGCCTCATTTTTGATTTTTCGGGTCAACCATTGACTTTCTTGTCAATCATTGACTCTCTTGTCAAAATTTGACTATCATGAATTCATGAAATTTCGTCATACCTTTTTACTTAAAAGGCCTATCATGAAGTCTCGTAATTAATTTACCGAGAACTCAATCATATACTGATAAAATCATGAATTTTGTATTAATATTCATAATTTTCATAAAATTGCACATAAACACATAATACGAACTATAAATTTCTTATTTACAAGAAAATTGTGAGTTCGTGAAAATTTCGATTATTACATATATTAAGTATGAAATAGAGGTCACGTAACGTGAGTCGTCATAAAATTTAGTATGTAAGCACGGCAGTGGCCCTACGTAGGTCGGGGCATTACAATTATCGTCATATGTATTCAAATATACATATACATATCCTTAAGCGATTAAAAATGATAATGTTCCAAATGCACAGGATATTTATAATGGATAAACATACATTTACAAAGAACTGCAATAACAATATCACTACAAGGGACTATTTGTCAAAGGTTTTGCTTTGCTTTTTGTAAGTAGAAGAAGATAAGTAAAATTTAGTACTTTTAAGTAAGTGTTTAAGATCATAATTTAAAAAGAGATTTAAAATGATTTTAAAATTTTCATTTCTATTTTTATGAGTAAAAATATTACAATAATTAAATCTTTTGTTTAATGTTTAACTAACACTCTCATATAAGTTTCGAAGTTTATTTAGAAAAGTTACATTTTTTACTTTAACTGAAAACTCTTCTGAATTTAAAAAGTACTTTTGATAAATCATCAAAACACTTGAAGAAGTAGCTTCCAGAATCCTAAAGTCAAAAACAACTTCTAAAATACCTGGCACAATAGCAATTGAATTGAATACTATATTCAGCTCCATTAATTTAAAAATTTTTTTTTTGATATTTTTCAAAAGGGTTACACGTGACTTCAGAAAATAGTTTCAAGCTTAGAAAAACATATCAAGAACAAAAAAAAAATAATCGTGATGCAACGTACACTACATACATAGCTTCTAGATAGACTAAAAAAATTCATGCAAATATATAATTTTTTAGATTTCTGAAAGTGGGTATGACTTAAAAAACGAATAAATAGTTTCACTCTTGGAAAAACATTTCAAGAACGCACAAAAAAAAAAAAAAAAAAAAAATCCTGATGTAACGTACACTACATACATAGCTTCTAGTATAGCCTAAAAAATTCATGCAAAAGCATAATTTTAAAGATTTATGAAAGTAGGTATGACTTAAAAAGAGCAAAATGGTTTCACGCTTGGAAAAAGAACGAAAAAATTAAATATTATGATGCAACGTACACTACATACATAGCTTTTAGATAGCCTAAAAAAAATTCATGCAAAAACATATGTTTTTTAGCACAAAATCTAAAGCTCATTCTACCAAAGTATGAATTTTCACTGTGAGTTTTTCATAGTGAGTAATTCATTACGATGATTAAAAAATTTATAAGAGAAATTCACACTCTCCTACTCTCTCTCTCTTTTTTTTTTTTTTTTTTTTTTACCTCTCTTATCATAATTCCTAATAAGGATACCCCCTATTCATTAAAAACAAAATAGGATAACTGAAATTACATGTAAAATACCTAAGATCAATCCTCATCTGCCTTTACATGAGACATTTCTGCGTAGAATATTAATTAGACTTCACAACTTTAACACCCTATTCACATCCAGGTGGCTTTACCGGTGTCTTTTTTAATGTACCCATTAAGTTCAGACACTATTTTCTTACGTTAGAAATATAGTTCTAAATAATAATTTTTTTAGATAAACTAAAATGAAAAAGAAAAAAGTTCTTGATTCGATTTTATGTGACCTTACCATAATGATTAACCTATAATTCATGGATCGTATTCACTTCTTCTAGCTGTGAATTAGCAATAATATGTTATGTTCACGAACAATTCCCAGAAAAAGGCTTCTAACAGATCAAACAACGAAAAAACATATCAAAGTGAAAGAAAAAAACTTCCAAGAACTTGATGCGAGCAATTTATACTGTTGCTTGGTCATCCCGGAGATCAATATACTAAACCAAATAATTTGTACAATCTATTTTGTCTCGACCCAAACAGGATTTTTACAACAAGGAATCCAGATCTGTTGTTATGATATTTTTATTAGCTGTCTCTCCATTCCTTATTTATCATATCATTTAAATTTAACAACTTGACTATATAAATATAAATTAAATACTAAAAATACTTAAGTAATTCACTGACATGTCCAAATTTAATTAAAGGAATAATCAAGGAAACAGAAAAATAAAGTAATCCTAACTAAAACCCCCAGATATATCCCTCAATTATAATGAACAGGGCATTTTCGACAATTTATTTTTCTACTTTGACTCGTTCATTTTTCATGCCACAATCCGAGTCTCAGTGACTTTTAACGATTCTCAAATAAAAAAATAATAATAATAACTCATTCCAAGTAAACAGAGAATAAAGAATAAAGAATAACAATTTATGTTACATGTTGAGAATTTGAAATGAAAGGCGCAGTTGAGATTAATCATCGCATATTATTATTCTTTTTAAGTTCAAAGATTCATGTATTATGTAACAGTCAATTATTAAACCGTGGCCCTTTGATCAATTATTCCAGCAAGATTATCTTGCTTGGGTTAGCCCATTTTTCTGTCAGTTATATATTCATTTCATTTATGTTGCTTTCTTGATAGCTTCTACGTAAGGATGAAAATGTTCATGACATCATCGATATTTCCAAGATATTATTCATAATTTAGAGTCTCAACATGAATAACGGGGGTAAGGATATTTTTTCTCGGAGTATACATCAATTATCTACAATGTCAAAAATATCCGCAATATCCATGAATATCCGTGAATATCTAGGATATTTTTGGATATTTTCACAAAATGTCCAAAAACTTGGGGATTTTTTTTTTCAAAAATTTCAATTTTGTCACACATTTTTTATTATTTTTTAATATGAATAAAATATGACAACATGCTACAAAGATGAAGATCATGATTGTAAAATAGCAGGTGAGAGTATTAGGTGATTGGAAAATAGCATATAAGAAAACATATTATGACAAATAAGTCAAACTGATGAGGATTCGCCTTGAGTTTTAATTTCATGAGCTTAAGAATCAAGCAAAGTTCATATGGTGTAATCCTACTTATAGTTCTCAAATGATGTCTAGTTTAGAAATTCAAAATTAGATAGTTTTTTTTTCGATATATTAGTATATCCTCCATCACAAACTGGTATCGAGATGTCATTGGATACTTATCAAGATTACTCATCAAATTGAATAAATAAACAATATTCAATTTAGTTGGTTGTGACCCTATATTGTGTTGCACTCGTATATAAATATTCTTTATTGGGCTATCTCGTTTTGGTAGGCGACCTAACCGCAATTAACTTCTTCAATTTGAATTAGAAAAGTAAAATTTTAATTTTTAAACGATTAAAAATGAGAATATGTTCCAAATGCACACAACAGAATGAATTAATATGCATTTACAAAGAATATCACTATAAAAGTCTGTTTGTAAAAGGTTTAATTTACTTTGTTTTCAGTCATCTAAAAGTTGATGAAACTATGTTTTATAATTTATTTCTAATGTATAAATAAAAGTGTTAAAATAAAGTCTAATATAAGTTTAACTAACACGTTTATGTAACTTTCAATGTCTACTCAGAAACATTACCTTTTTATTTGATTAAAAGTTCCTCAGGGGATTAAAAAAAAAAAAACACTTATGATATCTCATCAAAAAACTTGAAGAAGCAGCTTCTAGAATTGGTAAGTGAAAAACAACTTTTAGAAAACTTGTCACTATAGCAATTGAATACCAATTCGGCTCCGTTGAAAAAAAAAAAAAAAAAAAAAAAAAAAAAAAAAAAAAAGCTGATATTTTTCAAAGAGGATATAAAACAACGCTCTCGTCAAATGGTAGTGGGTATGACTTTTATTTACGAAAGAAAAATAGTTTCACCCTTGAAAAAACAATTCAAGAACGAAAAATAAAATGAAAATATCTTGATGCGATGTACAACACTACACAGATAGCTTCTAGATAGCCTAAAACTGTAATAACAATATCACTACAAGCGACTATTTGTCAAAGCTTTTGCTTTGCTTTTTGTAAGTAGGAGAAGATAAGTAAAATTTGGTACTTTTTAAGTAAATGTTTAAGATCATAGTTTAAAAAGAGTTTTAAAATGATTTTTAAATTTTTATTTCTACTTTTATGAGTAAAAATATTACAATAATTAAATCTTTTGATTAACATTTTGCTAATATTCTGATACAACTTTCGAAGTTCATTTAGAAAAGTTTTTTTTACTTTGATTGAAAGCTCTTCTGAATTTAAAAAGTGCTTTTGATAAATCATCAAACATTTGACGAAGCAGCTTCTAGAATCCGAAAGTCAAAAAACAACTTCTAAAATGCCTGGCACAATAGCAATTAAATTGAATACGATGTTCATCTCCATTAATTAAAAAAAATTGATATTTTTCAAAAAGGTTACATGTGGCTTCAAAAAATAGTTTCAAGCTTAGAAAAACATATCAAGAACGAAAAAAACAAAACAAAACAAAACAAAAAATCGTGATGCAACGTACACTACATACATAGCTTCTAGATAGCCTAAAACAATTCATGCAAATACATAATTTTTTAGATTTCTGAAAGTGGGTATGACTTAAAAAAGAAAAAATAGTTTCATTCTTGGAAAAACATTTCAAGAACGCCAAAAAAAAAAAAACAAAAAAAACAAAAAAAACAAAAAACAAAAAACAAAAACAAAAACAAAAACAAAAACAAAAACAAAAACAAACAACAAAAAAGAAAAAAAAATCCTGATGTAACCACTAGTAAAAATTGTGGATTACACGACGGTTTTTTACCGTCGTGTAAAGTTTACACGACGGTTTACCAACCGTCGTGTAATCCAGCGTCGTGGTAGATAACACGACGGTCCCGTTACCGTCGTCGTATCTCAATATTACACCACGATGTGTTGTCATCAAAATCACATTACACGACGGTTCTTGGCCGAACCGTCGTGTAATGTGCACATTACACGACGGTTCTTGACCGAACCGTCGTGTAATGTGTATACATTACACGACGGTTCTCTCCGAACCGTCGTGTAATGTCTGACATTAAACAACGGTTCAAGATCCGTCATGTCATATTTTATTTAAAAAATATATTTTGGTTTTTTTGGTGATTTCCCGTGCTAGCCTAACCTGCATGTTATCCAATACACGATCCAAGATAGTAACTTCAATTATCAAATTAAAAATACATACCAATTTTTACATTACAAGTTCACATATCATAATTAATGAATTGCATTACATGGCTATCCCATTCTCCCATAATCAAATCCAAATCTGCAGAAGTATAAAATTCTTTACTTTCTAGTACGTCAATTCCATTCAACACTATGTCCCTCATAAAACCTAAAATAAAATAACCACATTCAACACTTCCCTCTTGGAGAGGACAAGGACGGTCCGAGATCATGGTTTTATAGTCTTGTCTCCTTCTAATCCCTTGACCGGCTATAATCTTCCAATCCGATAGGGCCCTAGCAAATTGGTAAAATTGAAACTAATTAATTAAGATACATATAATAATTAAGATTAAAAAAAATAACATATTAAACTCTATTGATCAAACTCTAGTTATGCTTTGAATATTGATCAAACTCTATTATCTTTTTCGAAAAGGAAAACTCATTGTGGCATTCCGTCGAGCATGTTGTGTGCGTAAAAAAAGCATGTTCATAAATGTGTGTAAATGTCAAAATTAACGATCCACAATCATTTTTCTCCTCTACAAAGAGAAATATTAAAACAAACACACTAATTTACAACAATGGATCTTTAGTAACAAACAACAATACAAACAAGTAAATGTGGTTTAGTTTATATATGAAGTCACCTTACTTTCCTTTGACAAAGAATAGTCACGGCCAAAGCAAGAAGGAGGTGGCGGCGGCAACGACGGCAACGGTGGATTGACCGGAATTTAAAAGCGAGGTGTCGGCGGGTTGGTGAAGTATGTGTGGGTACTCGAGAAAAGTGGAGAGTGTGAAGAGAAATAAGGATATGCGAGCGAATATGAAGAGAAAATTGTATTTAAGTAATTAGTTTTCGCGCGGAATTCAAAAAATGAAAATTTAAAATTTTTAAATTTTTTGAGCATTACACGACGGTTCGGAAAAAACTGTCGTCTAATCTTGTGATTAGACGACGGTCATTCCGGGACCGTCGTAAAAGCCGCCCTCATTTGGGGTGGATTACACGACGGTCGCCCGGGGACCGTCGTGTAAGCTTCATGTGTTTGGAGCTTTTCAGAAAATTTTTGTTGACTTTTCAGAAAAAATAAAAACTTTTCAGAAAAAGATAAAAACTTTTCAAAAAAGACAAAAACTCATATGAAAATTTTGAGTTTAAACTCGAAAGCCAAATAAGACCTATATATTCTAACATATGACTTATAAAGGATAAGAACGACAATATAGTTAATATGAACTACAAAAAGCTCATAAAAATTCACATGCATTTTGTTATTCGGCTTCTCCTTGATAAAAGGAGCAATTATAGCCATATAAAAGGAGCAATATAAATAAGAACAAAAAATAAAAACATTGTTAGCGGAGTTCCTTTTTTTTTTTTTTTCAATCTTTTAGTCTATATCATGCAAAAACTGTATGTTCTGCGTATTTTTGTTTTATTTTAATATGTTTTGATCATATCTATCTATCATAAATGTATACTGATAAGTGATTGAATGCATAATTTAAATATAATTTTATATCTAGTGTTCAAACCTAAGTTCAAAAAATGTGCACTGATAATATCGCAAACCATTTTGCTTTGTTCTGTCCTTCATTTCAATTTTTTTACTTTACAAAAAAAAAAAAAAAAAAGAGTTTTTTTTTTTTTTTTTTTTTTTTTTTTTTGCAGATTATTGAGTTTCGCTAGTTTGTCCCAAGACTTTAAAACCAATTTCTATTTGAGCAAGTATATTATTATTATCGATAATCTCTCATGACTTATTATTCTTGGGATCCGGAGACTCTTCAACATCTACGGCTCTATTCAAAGAGGGCATATTACTACTTTGATGTTTTTTGTTACGTTGTTCATTTTCTTGATTTGACTTGTATAAATTCTCCTTTTAGACTTTCTCTCAACCTGATTTGTCCAAGAAAGACTTGTGATTGATTGATTTGCAATTATTTCGTTCATTTCTAAAGTCTGAACTGTGAGAGTCGTAATTAATGATACTTTTCAAAGGGGATATAAAACAACGCTATCGTCAAATGGAAGTGGGTATGACTTTTATTTACGAAAGAAAAATAGTTTCACCCTTGAAAAAACATTTCAAGAACGAAAAATAAAATGAAAATATCATGATGCGATGTACAACACTACACAGATAGCCTCTGGATAGCCTAAAAAAAATTCATGCAAAAACATAATATTTTTAGCACAAAATCTAAAGCTTACTCTACGAAAGTACGATTTTTTCACGATAAATAATTCAAGTTAATAAAAACTATGGCAAAAAAATTTGGAAAAAAAAAAGAAAAAAAAAAGAAACCAAAATTTGAATCTCACAATTATTGACGCATCAAAAGGGAGCCTAGGCCGCCACGGCGCCACTAAGTGCATGTGAGCTTCGCTTCAGGTGTTTGGGATTTATTTTTTTATTTTTTGCCACTCAGAAACCGGCAATTACTTGTACCACAAACTTCCTCTCTGACCATATTCCAATTGTGCCAAACCACCACGTCACACCACCTCTAAACTATGGGCCTATGGGAGTCGCTTTCTTGCGAGTGTTAATTAGTAATTTTCAGGAAACAGAAACCCTAATTTTTTGAAATCTTTACAAAAACGATCTGATTATTTAAAAAGGTCAGAAATGGAGTTAGGACTTTATTTCAAAAAGGGCATAAATTAGAACAAAATTTATAACAAATTAAAAATATAAACATGTTAAATACCTTAAGAAATCAACTCATAACGAGTCTTGTGATTTTTAGTGAGGAAAGTATAAAAGAAAAGAATAAATATATTTGAGTCTATTTCTGCAATGTAAAAGTTGCGTCCTTTCATTCCTAATCTCTAATCAGCTTATATTTTTAGGGTTCTTTTTATAGGACATATCATTATTTGAATTTTCATATCATTAGTTGAATCATTAGTTGAATTTTCATATCATTAGTTGAATATGAAAGTTCATATTTTGTCAAGTAAGGAATGAGATAAAATTTTAATAATCCTCTTAGTTGAATTTTCATATCATTAGTTGAATTTTCATATCATTAATTGAATATGAAAGTTCATATTTTGTCAAGTAAGGAATGAGATAAAATTTTAATAATCCTCTTAGTTGAATTTTCATATCATTAGTTGAATTTTCATATCATTAATTGAATATGAAAGTTCATATTTTGTCAAGTAAGGAATGAGATAAAATTTTAATAATCCTCTCATTTGTCACACACAATGACGTCAAACAACAAGTTGTAGTATTTTATTGGTTTCGTAGGAAATTTATTGATTTTATGTCATACAAGAGATAACATGAGAGCTTTACTTGGCTTCTATAAATTTGAAGGCAATTAGTTTTCCTTTCATCCTCACACAAAAATGAAGTACTTCACTTTGGTCTCTTCATCTTTCGCCAAAATAATTATCATCCTTCTCTTTCCAATTTTAGTTTCAGCTTCAGTACACACTCATGGAGACTTTCTCCATTGCCTTTCCAGTCATGTTTCCAACTCTACCTCCACCCATGAACCCATTTTCTACACCCCAAATGAGCCATCCTACTCCACTGTATTGAATTCATCCATACGTAACGACCGTTTTTTTTCTCCGTCGACCCCGAAACCATTCGTTATAATCACGCCATTTCATGTCTCCCATGTCCAGATCACGGTTTATTGCGCCAAGAAACACGGCGTACAGATTAGAACCCGAAGTGGTGGCCATGATTTTGAGGGCCTTTCATACGTGTCCTACTTTAATGTCCCAAAATTTGTTGTGATTGACTTGAGAAACCTAAGTTCGGTTAGCATCGATGTGGAGAGCAAATCAGCTTGGGTTCAAGCTGGCGCAACGATTGGCGAACTTTACTATGCGATCGGAATGAAAAGTGAAAATCTTGGCTTCCCTGCCGGCGATAGTCAAACCGTTGGTGTTGGTGGACTGTTTGGCGGAGGTGGCTACGGCTATTTGGCGCGAAAATATGGCCTCGCGGCTGATAATATTCTTGACGCGAAAATAGTCGATGCTGAAGGAAGAATTCTTGATAAGAAGTCCATGGGGGAGGATTTGTTTTGGGCAATTCGCGGTGGCGGACCAGCAAGCTTTGGAATCGTTGTAGCATGGAAAGTTCGATTAGTTCCAGTGCCAAAGAAGGTGGCTGTATTTAATGTTTTCAGGAACCTGGAAAACGAGGTGACAAAGAAGCTCTTTCATCAGTGGCAACGCCGTGCTTACAAAGTCGATGAGGATCTAACATTTTACATGGCTTTCAAGACAGCAGTGAGTTCTACTATTGATCATAATGGAAAAAATATTACAAAAATTGTGCAACTAGCTGACATCCTGGGCTCGTTCAATGGCGGCGTGGATAAGCTGCTTGAATTGATGGAAAAGGAGTTTCCGGAATTGGGTCTGCGAAGACAAGACTGCTTGGAAATGAGATGGGTGGAATCCTTTCTCTTTTTCAATTACTTCCGAAGTGGAGAATCTTTGGACGTTCTGCTTAGTAAGAAATCGAATCTCAATTTTGCATCTTTCAAAACGAAATATGATTTCGTGAAAGAGCCTATTCCAGATGACGTATTCGAAAAAATATTGGAAATGTTGTACGAAGAAGAAGTGGGAAAAGCTATAATCTTTGTATTTCCTTTCGGTGGGAAAATGAGCGAGATTTCAGAATCCGCAATCCCATTCCCACACCGAGCCGGAAACATCTACGCGATTCAATACCAACTGTCTTGGGAGAAGGAAGAAGAAGAAGAAAAGCATGTGAATTGGGTACGAAGGCTTTACGATTACATGACTCCTTATGTGTCCAAAAATCCTAGGGCTACATATTCCAACTTTAAAGACCTTGACCTTGGGACAAATAACCTCAATGAGGGTGGCCACACAAGTATCAAACAAGCAAGCATTTGGGGTACAAAATATTTCAAGAATAATTTCTACAGGTTAGTTCAGGTGAAGACTAAAGTTGATCCGACAAATTTCTTTACAAACGAACAAAGTATCCCACCTCTTCGTTAGAGATCCTTAATTAGTTCAAACTATGCACTCACGAGCTTTCTTATTTTGTACTTTTCAAAATAAAGGTCTTTAAATGACCATATCATATTGTATGAATGTGTGTGAAGTTTAAGATTGAATAGAAATAAATCTCGTATGCTGTATGATTTAGAATTAAGTCCATAACATTTTATATTCTTAAATGAAAAAAAATTAAAAATTAAAAGAATAGTTGATGCTTTTGAGCTTCATCTATGATTTTAATGATTAATTTAATATTTACTCATTGTTAGTTATTGTTGTTTCAACCATGTAATATAGATTAAATAACTGCAATAAATTGGATAGTTGGTCAAAAAATTTACGATCATCAATGAATGTTGAACTTACATGACTTGTTGTTACATGATAATGAGTTATTATCTTTTCAATGGTTAGAAATAAATTTATATGTGCAAAAACACTTTTTCATCAATAAAGATATGCAACTTTTCTAAATAGATGACAGAAACTTTAAATATATAAGGAGCCCGACGAATATTAATGTTTTGATTCATTACAGATTCTCTCTCCGAATTATGATCATTATAATACTTTACAACTCGAATTTCAAAATGTAACATTCGTTAACCCAATCTATGAAATGCTAACAAAAATTATCCTTCTGTTAAGGTTTTTTGATAGAATTTGATACATGATTTCAATATGATGCATTATATAGGGGTTATTCTAATGACTTATTTTGTTTAAAATCTTATTTGAGTTTAGAAGCTACTTTAGATTATAAGTTTAACCTTTAAGGAAATCTAATACTAAATAAATTTTAAAAAATCCATTAAGAAAAGGTTAAAAAGTAAAACAAAAAATAAAAAACCTCCTCACTTTTTTTGTGGTTGTACGGGGAGGGCAAAGGCAGCATTTCAACTGTAATACCCGAAATTTTGATGACTTGAGAGTTCCGTAGGAAGAGTTCCGTAGGAACAATGAAATCCTAAGTCTGAATCATGATCATAGTTGAATAATAGTATATGTTTGAGTTCTCGTTTAAATTAGTTATGAGACTCAATAAGCAGTTTGCTTAGTCATGCATGTGACCCTTGAGCAAAAAGGGAAGAAAAATCCTATGATTTCATGTTGGTTAAAATTTGACCGAAAAAGTCAAAGTTGACCAAAAAGTCAAAGGTTGACCAGGAAGGTCAAATAGATGAAGGTGCTGAGATACGGCAAAGCAGTATGGATAATATACTGCGAAAACCTTCATTACGGACGAATAAGTAAGCATAAGCTATGAGACTACTCTAGAAAAATCAAGCACACTAAGTATGATATTAAGGGCAAGAAAGGTTTCAAGAAATAAGAAAAATTTTATACAGTTCATTTTTACACAGATAAATTTTGGACTGTAGTACAGTGTACAATACTGTTATTAGTTAATAACAGTATTGGAAATATCTGTATTGGCATAAAAATGGACTGCATATTAAGTAACAAGCCAAACAAGACCTTATGATGTCATCACCTTAACTTGGATTTATGACATCATTCTTGATTAAAGAAAAGTGGGAAAAAAAAAATCCTTGGATGACACCTAGCACAAGATGGCCGGCCACTTGGAGGACTAAAATGCAGATATTTTTGTCCATAGGGGCCAAAGTGTAATTTTAAGAAATTGCCATGATGATGTAAGCAAGGTGACATAAGCATGATGATGTAAGCAAACTTGGTAGCCAAGCAAATTCTAATGGCCGGCCACCTATAGGGATTAATGGGCAAATATTTTGTCCTTTAGGGACTAAAGTGCAAATTTAAGAAAATGTGATGCAAGCAAGGTGATGTAAGCAAGATGATGCAAGCATGAGGTAAGCCAATTACTTGACCTCCAAGGACTTCTAATGGCCGGCCATATGTAGAGAACTACTTAGCAAATATTTTATTTTTAGGTCCTAATATGTAATTTTTGAAATAAAATTAAATGGTGAAAATTTGTAATTTTCACCTATAAATAGGGCATGAAGGGGGCGGTTTTGGCAGCTCAAAATCATCCCAAAACTCTGCCTAATCTTCTCCAAACCTCCCCTAGAAACCGAAACCAAAGAGGAAGAAAAGAAAGAGTGGAAAAAAAATTGGAAACCCATTTTTTTTGGCTTGAATGGCCGGTTGTGGGTAAGCAAGAAAAAGCAGAAAAAGTGCTAAGGATTTAAGGGTGAGTGGCCGGATTTTGTAGGATCAATCACCAAGGGACCAAAAGGTTTTGGTGCTCGTTGGAGGAGCAAGGCCGGTTAGGTTATGGGCAGCCATGGGAAGATTCATTTCTTGAATCTTGAGGTAATCTCCTTTAGCCCTAAGCTGTTAATTTGAGCTTCAAATTAAGTGTATTTCCAGCATTGGATGTAAGAGCATAAGCTCACCTTTTAGTGCTTGATTATGCTTGATTAGGATTAGTGGTCTCTAGTTTATGATTTGATGCATGTTTGATGATATGCTTGTTGGTTTTTGATTATGTCTACTAAGTGTTCGTTATAAGTCCCCATAGGTTTGAATACGAATGTATGATTATGTGCATGATAGAATAGAACGTTAGAAACGTTGCATGTGTGACCTTAGGCTCCCGCTGTGGTCGGTTGAGGTAGTGTGCGCGTTTTAGGACGAGAAACGAAATTAAGAACCAAAACTGCCAGTCTCGGGTCAAGACTGGGCAGCGTTCTGGAAATGGTAATTTGAGGCCCTTAGAGGCCGAATTTGAAGAAACTCAAAACTACAAAGTTGTAGATAATGGTTTTTTCTAGAGGTAATCGTGGACAGTTTCTCAAAATAAGACCAAAGGCCTTGGTTTTTATGAAAATCCGAGCCTGACCGTGCCCAGGATTTATGCATGGCCAGGTGAGTTCAACAAAGAATAAAGACATGTTAAAGTCCGAACTGGGTTTTCCTCAAAACATGAAAGTTGTAGTATTATCCGAGATCTACAACTTTTATGAAGAAAGTTTTATCAAATTCAGAACAGATTTTAAAGTAAAAATTGGATTCTAAAAACTGTGCAGGAAATAGAAATTCCAGCATAAGATTTTCAGAAAAATAGTACATAAGCAGGAAATTCCTGCTCATGCACAGGATTTTCTAAAATAATACAGGAAAACTGTGTTTTTCACCAACCTCAATGTTTTGACTGTGAGAGCTGTTCCAATGGCAGTTTTCAGCCCTTAACAAATTTTATAAGTTAAGCAAAGGGTTTTTAAGCTGAATTCAACAATTTTTCCGAGACAAAGGAAAAATAGATTTTTAAAGCCAAAGATAGGTAGCAAGACGATAACGGATGATAACCGGGAAGGATACCCGAGTTATTGGGCTTGACCTCCAAAGCCCAAGTTTGACCATAGAAGGTTGACTTTGGTTGACCAAGTTTGACAAAGGTTTATCACCTCAAGGGTTACCCAACATAACCCAATGAGATACCGAAATTACGATAATCTAAGATCTAGGGTTATTTGTAATAACCCAAATTGATTATGGACCCAGAATGTTAAGTCATGTGACCAAGGTTAGGATAGTAACCTAACCCGAACTGTATGGATATGGGCTTAGCAATGAGGTTACTTATTGTAACCAAGTAATGAATGTTGTATAGGAGGGGGACATATAACTAAGACTATGAACGCATGTTGGTTAGGTCACCAACAGTTAACGATTATGATTTATGGTAAGATAAAATGTGTATGACTTTTATCTTACATCCTGTTTGGAAACAGGAGAATGAACTATTATCATGCTTCGCTGGAACGATAGACCAAGAGCATAGGACGAGAGATAAGTACAAACCTCATCTACAGTATAGGAAAATAGTAAGTTATTTTCAAATGTATGACTTGATGTCATGTTATGCTATGCAATGCCATGTTATGCTATGCAATGCCATGTTACACTAAGTCATGCTATGTTATGATGCTAAGTTATGCTATGTCATGCCATGTTATTGTAAGAACTAGAATTTTACAACATCACAATTTCTTGTATAGAAATTTAAACTGTACCATGAAGGTATTTATGAAAAGCCCAGTTTAGGGTTTTTATTCAGAATTGTGAGTTCTTATGCTTTTATAAGACTCAAAATGATTGCTTAGTTGAGCATACGACCTTTTGAGGAAAAAGGTATGAAAACGCCATGATTTTTACAAAAGTCAAAGTTTGACCCGAGAGTCAAAGTTTGACCAGAAAGTCAAAGTTTGACCAGAAACCGTCAAAGTAAACCAAGAGAGTCCACGTTGTCAGAATAGGCAACATTGACCTAAGAAAGTCAAAGATTGGCTAGAAAGATCAATTCTTTGACGATATCGAAAAATGGTGAGCAGTATAGGAAGTATACTGCGGAAAACCAAATTTTTCAGATAAAATGGTTTAAGTTAGATTCAAACCACCATAGAAAAATCAAGCACACTAAGTAGGAGATTAAAGGCCAAAAGGCTCGAAGCGAAAAGAGAATTTTTCGTATAGTCCATTATTAGACAGATAAATTTTGGACTGCATTTTAATAGCCGGTACTGTGAATCAAAGACCACAGTATCAACTATATCTGTTTAGTATTGAGTTATACTGTCTAATGAAGAATTAGGCCAAATAAGGCCTTAATGGTGATGTCACATTACTTTTGGATTATGACATCATTATATGGATTTAGTGAAAAATTGGAAAGAATTTGGTTGGTTCTAGAACAACCATGGCCGGCCACCTCACCCTCTTTTTGTGCAAATTGGCTAACTTTGAAGGACTATTTTGCAATTTTGAAAAGTTCAAATTTGCCTATAAATAGGAGTGCATTCTATTCACAAAAATGTGAAAATTTAGCCAAACTTTGCCCAATTTCTTCCTCACCAAAACCGAATTTGGACAGCAGCCAAAAGAGAGAAAAAGTTTCAAAAACTTAAGGAATTAGTCTTAGGAGTATTAGGTATTCATTAGGAAGTAAGCCAAGAAGCTAGAAAAATTTTGGAACCAAGATTGGCCATTGCTGGCCGGTTCTGTGGCAGCAGCAGGGGGGGAGAGAAATTGAAGGGGAAACCAAGTGGGGAGGTGGCTGTTTTGTGTCAAAAGTGGCCGGAACATTGGTAGGACCAATCCCTAGGTGGCTGCAAAATTTCAAGCTCATTGGAGGAGCATAGGGCCGGCTGCACCAAGGAGAAAGGAAGGGAGAAAGATCGAGCCAACCAAACCCATTTCCACTCGGATTAAGGTAAAATTCGTTTGGCACTTAAATCTCTCAATTCAAGTTCTAAATTGGAGATTTAAATGTATTACAAGCTATTTTGTAATGAGCATAAGCTCAATTTAATTTTCTGATTTAGGTCAGATTTTTAAGTGTGCTTGATTAGGTATTAAGGGTGGTTGATTTAGTAGTTTAGGCAATGTTTTGATTATGTTTATGATTGTTAATGATTAGGGTTGCATGATAGAAAGTTTAGTAAGTTATATGTTCCCCAAAATCTGATTATGCTTGCTGTAAAAATTTAGTTAGGATGCTAGAATGATCATGCATACAAATGGTTTGATGATTAGCCAAAACCATGCAAACCCTAAAACCTATAAGCTGCCATTTTGTGATTGACTTGCATGGACGGGTTTAAATTGCATGCAAGTTAAATTGGGACATTATAAAAACGCTGAATGTTGATTCTAGGCTCCCGCTGAGTTCGGTTGAGGTAGTGTGCACGAATTAGGACGAGAAACCAAGAAAATACCGAAAACTGCCAATTCGGGTTAGATCTGCCCAGTTTTCTGGAAACCGAAATTTGAGGCCCTTAGAGGCTGATTTTGGAAAAACGTAAAACACAAAAGTTGTAGAGTAGGGTTTTTACTGTGGGACAACGCGGACATTTTTTAAAAATAAGGCTCCAATGGCCTTTGTTTTTAAGAAAAACCGAGCCTGACCATGCCCAGACCCTAAGCACGGCCAGGTGAGTTTAACAGGGCAAACGAACGGGTTAGAGACCGATTTGGGTCTCGAGTTCAAAACGAAAGTTTTAGGATTTTTAATGCTTTAAAACTTTCATGAAGAAAACTTTTTCAAATTCTGCTTCGATTTTTAAATAGAAAATTGGATTTCAAACTGTGCAGTGAACAAGAAATTCCTGCACAGGAATGTTTAAAACAGTGCAGGAAAGGATGTTTCTGCATATCCACTGACTAATTCTCAGTGAAAAACTGTTCCAAAGGCAGTTTCTATTTTTAATGATTTTTACAAAGACCCGTTCTAAGTTTTATCAAATGATCTTAAAATCCTAAGTTTTTCCAAAGAAAAGAAAGAGTTTTTAATTGAGTTAAGTGAACCATGACCGGGAAAGATTCCGAGTTATTGGTTTGGGCCTAAGCCCAAGGGTTATCCAACGTAACCCAATAAATAGTGAAAATGATTAGTCGGGCCTAAAAAACTCGGATTATCTGAAATAATCCTTTGAGTTGTATTTTAGAAGGCGTAGGCCCAAGATTTAAGAATAGTAGTCCAACGCTACTTAGAAAGGCTGTTTAGCCAAGGTTACCCTGTGTAACCAATCAAAGTACACGTTAAGTGTAGTAAACCCTAAACCTTAGGGGTATCCGTGATACAGAGGAAGTATCCGGGTTTGTTTAAGAAAAGGGGGGAAACATATAACTATGACTAGGTATGAATGTTGGTTTGATTACCAACATTCTGTAAGAACTAAATTCTTACTCTATGTCCTCTGATATAGCAGGAAATAGCCTGCTGAGGTATCCTGCAGTGGATCAACAAGTCTCGGGACATAGCACTCAAGGTAAGTACAACTCCGCCTACAGCATAGGCTCTTGTTGATACTTACCCAAGTATGAATAGTGTTTATGATAAGTATGTTCAGTTCATGATTATGAAATTAAAGCATGATTTATGTATAGTGACATCATGAAGCATGTTCACTAATAAGAATATTATGAGTTCATGTAAAGTAAGTATGATGGCAAGCAAGCTTGCCTGTGTCGTACCGACCCGCGTCAGGTCGGGTTGAGCTATGGCAAGAGTAAGTCCATAGAGTGCACCCGGTACGTACACTTATAATAAGGGGCCCATAAGTAAGATAAGTTAAGAATGAATACGATGGCATAATAAGAGCATAATTGGTTCATGCATATATTATGCGATGATGTGACATGATATGTATGTTATGTATGAGTTAAGTATGATGTGTATGCTATGAAAATTATGTATGATGAGTTATGTTTATGTTTAATTGTCGCGGATATGTATGTTGTACTTGCTGAGCGAAAGCTCACGTGACTTACGTCTATGCTGTAGGTAAGCAACCTACTGGTAACTGATGGTGCAAGGTGGCGAGCGAGGCAGGGCGAGCTGTGGAATGTGGGGATGATAACCGCTTCGCGTTTTGATTTTTGTTACGTAAATTTAATTGTATGCAAACATCGTTATATATTGCAAGTATCCGCACTGTATAAAAAAAAAAAAAAATTTCCGCTGCTTACGCCAAATAAATAAGTATGCATGTATGTATGTATGTATGTATGTATGGTAACGGCCTGTGCTAGGCGGGTCGTTACAGTTATGATACGATAAGCCATGTTAAGCCATGATATATCAAGTTATGTCATGTCTAGGCTCATGTGCATCATGATTATTAAGATCACACGTAAAGATTCTTAGTCTTGGAAATGTAACAAGACTAAGACTAAACCAAGTCAAGTAAGGTGTCGTACCAACCTTCTGTTGATGCAGGAGGATCATGTATGTTACAAGTTCAAGTTTTTGATTATCAACCTCTCGTTGATGCGTGAGGGTAAAGTGATAATCAACCTTCCGTTGATGCGTGAAGGGTCATGTTCATGTTTTCTAGAATGGTTAAGGGCTTGCAAAGCCTGACGTTCTGAGGCTTGCGCGCTTTTGGTACGTACACTAAGGGCTCACATGTTAAGCAAGATAATAAGTTCAAGTGCATAAAGATTCATAACTGGACATAATTGGTTCATGCATAAGTTACACGATGTTGGTTATGTTTTGTGAGATTATTGTTTGTATTGCTGGCGAAAGCTCATCAGTATATTCAATACTGTAGGAAAATGCCTGCAGCTTTACTTGGTGGGCCATGGAGACGACACAGCAAGTGAAGGGCGGTATGGGATACCACTACGCAAGTTTTTCCGTAAATTGTTTAAATTATCAAGTTGTATA
>CM046374.1:30804829-30854000 GCA_025413025.1 Ficus hispida
TGATCTTAATAATCATGATGCACATGAGACTAGGCATGCATAACTTGATATAACATGGCATAACGTGACATGACATAGCATAACTTAACATCATAACATAGCATTGCATAACATAACATGACATTGCATAGCATAACATGTAATCAAGTCATATATTTGAAAATAGCTTACTATTTCCCATACTGTAGGTGAGGTTTGTACTTACCTGGTTTCCTATGCTCTTGAAACTTGATCTAATATTCCGTCAAGGTATATCGACAGGTTCTATTCCTGTTTCAATTAGGGTGTAAGATAAGGATTAGCCTATCTTACCGTAAATCTTTTCATGCAATGTTGGTATTCTTAACCAACCTTTAATAGTAACCCTAGTCATATGTCCCTCCTATATTAATTTTATTACCTCATGATAATTTGTTTGGTTACTTAGAGTAACCTAAGGGTATCCGGCCCAATACAAACATGAATAGTGTTAGGTTATCATCCTAACCTATGCCTTGTCATTTTTATTCATAATCTTTTGGGTTTTAGGATCAACACAAATTTTTTTTTTTTTAATACCTTGTTGGGTTACCTTGAGTAACCCTTGAGGTAGTCAAACTTAGCCCAATTATCCTAAGTCAACCTTGAGCTTTAGACCCCGTCCCGTAACTCGGGTATCCTTCCCGGTTACCGTCCATTATTGTTTTAGAAAATCCTGTGCAGGAATTTCTTGTTTCTTGCACACTCTTTAGAAATCCGTGTCAGTTTAAAAATCTGAATTGAATTTGAAAAAGTTTTCTTCACGAAAGTTTTAGATCTCAAAAAATACTAAAACTTTCGTGTTTTGAGAAAAATCCAGTTCTGCTTGTATTTGCACCAGTGTTTGTTTGAAACTGGCTGATCTTGTAAACTGGGTCTGGGCAGACCAGCCACGGATTTTTGTAAAAACAGAGACCATTGGAGTCTCATTTTGGGATTCTGCCCATGTTTTCCCCTAGGAAAAATCCTCCTGAACAACTTTTATGTTTTAAGTTTTACCCAGTTCGGCCTCGAAAGGCCTCAAATTTCACTTTTCCCGAAACTGGCCAGTTGGCACCCGAACTGGCAGTTTTTCGGTTTAGAATTCGTTTTACGTCCTAGACGTGGAATCTAGCTCGACCAGCCACCGCGGAGCTCTAATACACACATGCAGCGGTTTTCTAGCGTAAATTTTCTTTAATCAAAATTTCTAACATCACCATGCATCAACATATAAAAACAAACCCTAACCATATCACAAACACATAGCATGCACATAGGAACTACCAAACCATAACCCCCAATTAAATCAAGCACATACTCTAACTTTCTTAGCTAAGGCAGGGAATTAAAGTGAGCTTATGCTCATACAAACTTTGCTTAAAATACATTTAAATTTCTCAATTGAAATTTAAATGAAAAGTGTAGGGTTTAAGGGATTTTACCTAGCTTCCACCCAAAGTTTGGCTTGCTAGATTTGGTTCACCCTTGGTCCCTCCTTGCTACCACTACGTCCGGCCTCCTCCTTGACTAGTGGAGTCCAAAATTTTTCAGCCACTCTTGCACCAAAATCAGATCACCACAAGCTCAAAAACCCGGCCTCCAACTTGACTTTGCTCTTCCTTTTTCTTTGGCTCCACACAACCGGCCTCCCCTCCAATTGGGGTTCCAAAAATTTTGGCCAATAAAATTGAGCCTCACACACTCACACAAGGTCTGGCCATTACCAAAAATCCAGCCAACCAATTTTTTTTGCTCTTCCTAGGGTCGGTTTTAGAGAGAAAACGGGTGAGGGAAAATTTTGCCATAGTTTTGGGACATTTCCCAATTTTTTTTGAGCTGAAATCCGACCCCCTTCACCCCTATTTATAGCTGATTTTAACTTTCAAAATTGCTAAAAAGTCCTTGAATTTGGATTTAATTTCTTTTCCAAAATTGTACTTTAGTCCTTGAAGCAAAAATATTTGCACTTTGACCCCTACAAGTGTTGGCTGGCCATTGGTTGCCTTGGAGCCCAAGTTTTGCTTACCTCATCATGATGACATCATCTTGATGACATCATGTGCTTACCTCATGCTTACATCATCATTTTTCTCCAAAATTACACTTTTGCCCCCAAAAGACAAATATTTACAATTTGACCTTCCAAGTGGCATGTTGGCCGGCCATCACCTTGTTCTCCAAGCAAATGATGACATCATTTTGATGACATCATCTTGCTTACATCACCTATTTTTCAGAAATTGCATTTTGGTCCCGAAAGTTAAAATTCTTGCATTTATGCCCTCTAGGTGGCCGGCCCCTTACTTGGAGATCAAGCCAAGCTTATCTCACCTTGATGACATCAACTTGATTACATCACTTTGCTTACATCATCAATTTTCCAAAATTTTCACTTTAACCCCTAAAGATAAAATTTTGGCATTTTTGCCCCTGAGGTGGCCGGCCATGTCATCTCTTCTAGAGCCTTCCTTGCTTTCTTTCCAAGCTTATTTAATCCAATTATGATGTCATAAATTAAGGATAGGATGATGTCATCCATATTAAGCCCTGTTTGGCTTTTCCTCAATATTCAGTCCATTTTTCTGTTACACAGATATTTCTAATACTGTGTTTGCTTAAACACAATATTTTTATACTGTACTATAGTCCAAAATTCATCTGTATAAAAACAGACTGTATAAAATTTTTTTCTTATTTCTTAAAGCCATCTGGCCCTTGATATCCAACTTAGTGTGCTTGATTTTTCTAGGGTGATCTCATAGCTTATTCTAGCTATCTTGTCCGAAAAGACAATTTTCACAGTATATTTCCAATACTGCTTTTCCTATTACTGAACAGTCATACATTTGACTGTTCTTAGTCAATCCATTGACTTTTTGGTCAATTTTGACTTTCTTGGTCAAACTTTGACCAACATGAAATTATGAAATTTCATCACGCCATTTTCCTTAAAACGCCTTATACTTGGCTAAGTAGTCTATTGTTGAGTCTCGTTACTAGTTAAATGAGAACTCAAACTTATACTGTTATTTCATTCCAATCTTGATCCAGACTTAGGTTTTCCTTGTTTCTAAGGAAATCTAGAGTCATCAAAATTTCGGATATTACAGGGGGTTTGCTCTGTAACGCCCAGACCGTCTACGTAGGGGCCGACTACGTAAACGTAGGCCGTTACTTTACTTACTTAACTTACTTCTTAATTCAAAAAGCTAAAACTTTCTGAAAATTTCGGAGTAAATTTTTTTTTTCTTTCTTACTTTACTTTGAACTTAACTTATCCTTATACATATGCATATGTACCCACTCGAGTACCGAGCTTTCATAATCATATTGAAAGCTAACATATTCATACCGTGGACCAAACCCAACCTAGTGTGGGTCGGTACGACACGAGGCAACTTGCTTGTCGTCATCCTTGAAAACCATTCCTTAACTTGTTCTTGAAAACAATTTCTTAAAAATAGTTTTTTTCTTGAAAACAGTTCCTTATCCATACTATCACTTTATTATATCACAACATAACATAAAACATATTTTACAAATATATTTTTCAAAACAAATCTTTTCATAACATAATTTCAAAACTTGTGGCGGTGTCCATCCCACATTTCACAGTCTGTAGCGCCAGTCTCCACAGCCTTGCATCAAGTATTACCGGTAGGTTGCTAACCTACAGCATGAACGTAAGTAATGAGCTTATGCTCAATAAGTACAACATTCATTCCGCAAAACATTTTAACAAAAGAATGCATGAACCGATTATGCTTTCTTATGAATCAATTAAACTTTCATATATTATCTTGATTCTGTTTCCTTACATGTCATGTGTGCATGTACCGTGATCCATAGCTATGGAGTGGCTGGAGGCAGCCAATCCAATCCAACTCAAACCATGAAACAAACTGTTTAACATCGAGTGATTGGGGCAGCCAATCCAATTCAACTCAAACCATAGACTAAACCATTTCAACCCGCCATCATGGCAAGTTGGTACGACACAATGACCCTAGCTTGTCTTCAAATGTGTTTTTACGATGTAGTTTAATATCAGTGAGCATGCTGCATGATGTCACTATATTAAAACATCTAACATAACATATCACAAACCATAACATAAACGCCGTAACATAAATCGTCATAACATAAACTTCATATCATAACATAACCATCGTAATATAACCATCGTAACGTAACATCATATCATCGTAACATAACCATCGTAACGTAACCGTCGTAACATAAACATCGTAACGTAAGCATTGTAACATAAACATCATAACGTAAGCATCATAACATAAATCATGTATATCAACATATGATTTCTTAAAAAAAAAAAAACATGTTATGTAAAAAAAACATTTTGCCCATGCTGTAGGCAGAGTTGTACTTACCTTTCATCCTATGCTCTTGGTTTATCGTCCAATCATGGCACGACAATAGTTCCTATTCCTGTTTCTAAACAGGATGTAAGATAAGAGTTATACACCTTTTATCTTACCATAATCATAATCATTAAATGTTGGTATCCTAACCAACATTTATGAGTAGCCTTAGTTATATTATATGTCCCCCCTAGAACAACTTATGATAACTCGCTTGGTTACTTTAGGTAACCCTGGGTACTAAGCCCAATCATACTTGAATAGTATTAAGTTACTAATTTTATTAAGGCCCAATCCACTATCTTGGGTATCTCATGTAATTACTATAAGTAACCTAAATTATTTGGCCCAATAAAATTAGGTAACCTTCCCGGTTACTATTTGTTCTATAGTTGTTTACCATAGGACTTAGCTTATTTTATTCCTTGGTTGATAAATTTTAACCCTTTTATTAAACTGCTTAAAACAGTCTTTTAAATCTTTGAAAACAGTTTCTCAAACTTTGGTTATCAGTGCATATGCATGAAATTCCTGCTTATGCACTGTTTTTCTGAAAATCCTGTGCAGGAATTTCTGTTTCCTACACAGTTTTGAAATCTAATTTTACTTTAAAAATCTGTTTAGAATTTGAGAAAACTTTCTGCATAAATGTTTTTGATCTTCAATAATGCTACAACTTTTGTGTTTTACTCAAAATCCAGTTTTGCCTTTAACCGGTCCATTTTTCTTGTTGAACCTGCCTGGCCGTGCACACTGGGTCTGGCTGACCAGGCTCGGGTTTTCATAAAAACAGAGGCCTTTGGAGCCTTATTTTTAAAAATCGTCCACATGACCCCCTAGGATTTTCCATTTTCTAAGAACACGGTTTAAGTTGGTTCTTACGTAAAATTACGCACACACTACCTCAAACGGTCACAACCGTGAGCCTACGTCAAGCATGCAGCATAATACTAACATCATCATGATCATACATTCATTCTTAAACCTATGGGGACATATAACAAACATATAGTAGGCATATTCAAAAACCCATATACTCTAACACATATGATCATAACCATGCACCAAAACATAAATTAGAGACCACCAACCCTAATCAAGCATAATCAAGCACTCTAAGCTTTGCTAGGAAGATAAAGGGTGAGCTTATTCTCTTACAAAACCCAACTTGAAAATACACTTAAACTCGAACCAAAACTTAATTGGAAAGTTAGAGGGTGGAGATGATTACCTCAAGATTCAAGAAAAGGAATCTACCCTTGGTTGCAAGTTTTTCTCTCACTAGTCAACACCAAAACCAACCTCTATCTCTCTCACTTTTCTTTCTTTTCTTTCCTTTCTTTGGCTCGGCTTTCTTGAGGGGGAAGAGAGAGTGAGAGGAAAATTGGGCATAGTTTTGGTAAGGTCACAAAAGTAGCTCAAAAATTGTGAACCAACTTCACCTATTTATAGGTGAAAAACATAGTTTCTAAAATTGCATATTAGGGTCTAAGAGCAAAATATTTGCTCATTACTCCTCCTAGGTGGCCGGCCATAAAGGATCCTTGGTGGGCAAGTTACTTGCTCACCAAGTCTTGCTTACATCACCCTAGTGACATCACTTGATGACATCACTTGCTTACATCACCTTGATGACATCACCTTAATGACATCATCAAGACAATTGCTTGCTCTCCAAGTCACAAGAAGAACCGGCCATGCATGTGTGGAAGCCAAAAAATATCTTTCCAAGCTTATCTCTAACTTAATTCCTTGTTCCAATGTAACCAAGCTTGTAACCAATTTTTGCCCTAGTTGGAGTCTTGGTTAGGAAATTCCATAATTCTATAATTACATACTTATCCATCATTACATATTTTTCTAAAAATTACACTTTGACCCCTATGGACAAAATATTTACAATTTAGTCCCTGAAGGTCGCCGACTATGGTGGAGCCACTTGGCTTCCAAGTCTTGCATAATTAACCACTTGATTATAAAAATCCATTAATATAATCATGCAGTCCATTTCCTTACTAACTTACATAATATCAATACTGTTTTTCACCGAAAACAGTTTTGTCATACTGGACTGCAGTACAGAATTTATCTACATAAAATTGGACTGCGTATTGGATTTTCTTAGGACTTAAAACTATTTAGTCCTTATTACTCTAAATATTGTGCTTGATTTTCCTAGGGTGGTCTCATAGCTTATTCTTACTCATTTGTCCGTAATGACGGTTTTCCGCAGTATTATTTTCATACTGCAGTACCGCCTAAGTCAAACATAAAGTCAACTTGATCAAACTTTGACCGGCATAAAATCATAAATTCCTATTTTGCCCTTTTTTCTCAAAAGGCCTTATGCTTGACTACGCAGACTATTATCGAGTCTCGTAGCTAATTAAACGAGAATTCAAGCATATACTGATATTTAGCTCAGATTGTGAGCTTCTTATCGACATATAAGAGTTAGACTTTGATTTTCCTTGTCTAAAAGGAAATCATAGGTCCATCACAATTTCGGGTTCTTACATGCTCAATGTCCATGGGAAACGGATGAGGGCTAGAGCGAGCTGGTTACCGATGTGACGAAGTGTATGGGTGGTGAGGTGATTATTGCCATCGGATGGGAGAAGCAAATCTAGTCGTCTAGGATGCAATAATCGTCAACGATGGTTGTGGGGAAAGAAATCTCATAGGGCTGGTGAGGTTTCTTGCATCGGCGGATTTTTGGGATCTCAAGGCTTTCAAAGGTTAGGACATGGAAGGGTGCAAGCAACAACACCGGTGGACTTGGGTGGCAAGCACGCTGTGTAGCCATGACGGGTCTCAACCTTAGAGGTGAAGGAGAAGACAAACTCATTCTTCTTCATTTCATTTTTTTCACTTTTAATTTTTTAACATAATAAATTTAAATTCAAACATATTTATATATAAAAAAATTTTAATTATGATGGTGAGTAGAATAGTATTTAAACAACAAACTGTTGAAAGCCCCCGCTTCATGTGTGACATGTGCCATTTATATTAAAAGATAAAAGATGTATTGATGTATTATGTTAATGTTTCATAAATTAGGAAAAATGAATGTTACATTTTGAAATTTATAACAGAAAGGGTTACAAGGACCATAAATATTTATGGGAAAATTTTTTAATTAGTCCTTAAAGTTATTGATGTTAAAGGAGATAAAAGGTTTTATTACAGGGGGTTGAGTTTAGGAAATATCTTATTGTTTTACCAATCCGTTACTAGTATAAGGTGAGTAAAAAAATATATAATTCAACCAATTGTTTTATATTCAAAGTCATTTCTCCACCCATTACAGTGCACAGTTGTTCCATCAATATTCCCATTCAGAAAGATTTATTAGTATGAGAAAGAAAATGTAACAGCATCCCCTCCTGAGCTAGTTGCTCTAAACTTTTTCGCTAGCTCGAGAAGAACGTTTATTAACTCAACTTGTTTGATTGAGACTTAAACCAAAAAACACTACGTAACAGAAAATTTCACTTTATTATCAAGATAAATATTGTCCTTATATTACAGAAACCCAAATCCTAAAATTTCTAATCTTTCCATGGGTCTCTGTAATGTCTAACTCAGTTAATCTCTTGTGATTTGACAAATCTTGCAAACTACACGTAGTTGATGAGTTTAAATTTCATCTTACCTAATCTCTAGTCAACTGATTTTTTTTTTTAGGATTTTTCTGATTTATTATCCCAATCAAACGTTGAATATTATTTTTTATTTTAGATGATCTGTGGCTATGTAACCTCTCTCCCAATGGACAATTAGTCTTGATTGCTTAAGAATTTGAGTTTATTACAATTGGATAGCTATAATAAAGTGTGATTATTGTTCTCTTAACTTAAAATTATGGAGTTTTGATGTAACAACCCACCTAACGTATGTCATTACCGTACTTATCTTACATAATTATTTACTTACTTAATTAGTGGAAAATTTTTTTTTTTACAACGTATACCCACACGAATAGGTACGTACTTATAAACGTTTACTAAATAAAATTCTTTAAGTATAAAATAATACACATATTATAAACCAAACTACGAAGTGGTACCCATCCCAAATTTCACAGCTAGCAGTGCCATGTTCCACCACCTTGCATCAAAAATTGTCACTAGGTTGTTTACCTACAGCATAGATATAAGACATGAGCTTTCATTCAGCAAGTACAATTTTAACATCTGCAAAATAAATCATAACAATGTATGAACCAATTATGTTCCGTTATGCTTTCTTAGCTTAACATACTATTGGGCCCCTTACTTAACATAAGTGTACGTACCGTGGCATGTAGCTATGGAGTGGTTGGGGCGGCCAGCCCAGTCCAACTCAAACCATAGACCAAACCCGACCTAGTGCGGGTCGGTATGACACAAGGTAACTTAGCTTGTTAAATTATTTAATTTTCCTTAAGACTTATACTTATCTTAAACATACTTACTAAATCATTTCCTACTTTGGTCTTAGGCTTACCACATACTGTAATAACCAAAAATTTATACGGACTCATGATCTCCTCATACATAAGAAATTTAAGTTCGTACTATGTGTTTTTTTTTTTTTTTTGTGATGTTTCATGAAAATTGTGAATATCAATGCGAAATTCATAAATTTTATCAGTAAATGTTTGAGTTCTCATTTAATTAGCTATGAGACTCAATAAGCAGTTTGCTTAGCCAAGCAGATGACCTTTGAGCAAAAAGGGAAGAAAAATTCTATGATTTCATGTTGGTCAAAGTTTGACCGAAAAAGTTAAAGTTGACCGAAAAAGTCAAAGGTTGACTAGAAAGGTGAAATAGATGAAGGTACTGAGATATGATAAGCAGTATAGGAAATATACTGCGAAAACCGTCTTTACGGACAAGATAGCATGAATAAGATTTAAAACCACCATAGAAAAATCAAGCACACCAAGTAGGATTTTAAGGGCAAGAAAGGTTTCAAGAAATAAGAAAAATTTTATACAGTTCATTTTTACACAGATAAATTTTGGACTGCAGTACAGTGTAAAATACTGTTATTAGTTAATAGCAGTATTGGAAATATCTGTGTTAGCATAAAAGTGGACTGCATATTAAGAGACAAGCCAAACAAGGCCTTTGGATGATGACATCATATCACCATGGATTAATGACATTACTTTGATTTAAAGAAATTGTGGAAAGAAATCAAATCCTTGCCACCTAGCACCAATATGGCCGGCCACTTGGAGGGTTTTTGTGCAAATCTTTGTGCAATTATTTTTGTCCCGAGGGTTTCTAAGCAAATTTTGGATTAAAAATAAATCCAAAATTTATTTAATTTTCACCTATAAATAGGACCGGGGGGGGGGGGGGGGGGTTGCTTCAAAAAAATTGGAAAACTCCCCAAAACCATGCTCAAAAATTTCTCCACCCATTTCCTCTAAAAATCCAAACCCAATAAGGAAGAAAAAAAAAATAGAACAAGGAAATAGGTGCAAGGGGGGTGGTCGGATTTTGAGCTAGAACCACAAGCAAAGGTTCAAAAAAAATTTTGGACGCCCCATTGGAGGAGAAGACCAGTTGTGGTAGTGCTAGGAAAAAGGGGGAAAATTGAGCCAATCTCTTGAATTGAATAAGGTAAGCCTCTTTGGATTCTAGGCTTTTCAATTCAAGTTTCAATTTGGATTTTAAGTGTATTTCAAGCCTTGGTTTGTAAAGCTTAAGCTCAATTTAATTTTCATGCCCTAGTTTAGAAATTTTAGAGTTGTGCTTGCTATTGGTGCTTAGGTGGTTTTAAATTTCAAGGTATGCATTCTTATGTGATTGGTTGCATGAAAATTAGGGTTTGCAAGGTTGTATGTCCCCAAATGTTTAAGTATGTCGAATGTGAATGTATGATTATGTGAATGATGGGATGGTACGTTAGAAAGAGCTGCATGTGTGATCTTAGGCTCCCGCGGTGGCTGGTTGAGTTAGATTACGCGATTAGGATGTAAAACCAACCTAACACGAGAAAACTGCCAGCTCGGGTACAAACTGGCCAGTTTTCTGGAAAGCCGGTTTTGAGGCCCTTTGAGGCCGAATTTGGGAAAACTTAAAACATGAAAGTTGTAAAATAAGGCTCCAACGTCCTCGGTTTTTACAAAAATCCGAGCCTGATTGTGCCCAGACTTCATGCACGGCCAGGTGGGTTCAATAGGAGATAAGAGTAGGATAGAGTCCCTAAAACTTTAAAAATAAAAGCCGAATTTGAAAAAGTTTTCTTCATAAAAGTTTTAAAGCTCGAAAAACCCTAAAACTTTTGTGTTTAACTCGAGACCCAGATCGGTCTCTAACCCACTCATTTTCTCTGTTGAACTCACCTGGCCGTGCATAGGGTCTAGGCACAGTCAGGCTTGGGTTTTCTTAAAAACGAAGGCCATTGGAGCCTTATTTTGAAAAATTGTCCACGTTTCCTACTAGGAAAAATCCTTCTCTACAACTTTTATGTTTTAAGTTTTTCCAAAATCAGCCTCTAAGGGCCTCAAAACTGACCTTCCAGAAAACTGGCCAGATTGAACCCGAATTGGCAGTTTTCATTCTTTTAAGTTGATTTTACGTCCTAATCGCGTAAAATAACTCAACCAGCCACCGCGGGAGCCTAGGATCAACATGCAACGTTTTTCTAGCATCCCAAATCAACTTACATGAAGCCCAAACACGTCCATGCAAGTCAACCAACAAATTATAGCACATGGGTTAAGGGTTTGCATAATTTTCCATCTTGCATAATTCTACCAATTTAACCATTTAATCCTAAACAAACATTCTAGCTCATACCTTAACCTATTAGAGGGCATATAATCTTATAATTCAGCTAACATACAATCAACATAAGCAAGCATAATAAAATCATACCATACTTAAAAACATCAAACCACCCTTAATCTACAAATCAAGCACATAACTTAATCTAGGGCTGAAAATAAAATCAGAGCTTATGCTCTTACAATTGCTGACTTGTAATACAAATAAACTTCAATTTGAAATCAAATTGAGGAGAATAAGTCCATGGGAGGATTACCTTAGTGAACCCTAAGATTGGTTAGGGTTTGGTCCAAAATTTCTGCTCCTCCCTTGCTCCTAACACAACCGGCCTCCTCCTAAGAGTTACCCGAAAAATTTTCTGTCCCTTGGTTGCTGTTTCCCACCAAAATCCGACCACTCCTTCAGCTTTTTCTCTTCCTTTTCAGCTCACCCACAACCAGCCAACATGCCAAACAAAGGGTCCCTAAAATTTCTAGCACCTATTCTTGCTTCCAAAACTGAAATCCGAACTTCCCTAAGGGATTGTCTCTTGGATTTTTGTTTTTGGTTCTTGTTTTCCTTTGGCAGATTTGGGTTCGGCTTTTGGGCAGGAAAATGGGCAGAACTTGGCTCAATTTTCTGATTTTTTTTTGAATAAAATGGGCACCTATTTATAGGCATTTGAAACTTTACAAAATTGCTAGTTTAGTCCTTCAAAAATCACAATTTTGCACAAAAAGCATGCTAGGTGGCCGGCCATGAAGTGTCTAGAACCTTCCAAAGAATTCTTCGAATTTCCTTTAATTCCAAAATTCAATTATGATGTCATACTTTGTGGATAAGGTGATGTCATCACCATAAGGCCTTATTTGGCTCTTTTCTTCAATATGCAATCCATTTTTGAGCTACACAGATATTTCTAATACTGTGTTTACTAATACACAGTACTGTAATATATTTTGCAGTCCAAAATTTATCTGTGTAAAAATGGACTGTATAAAAATTTTCTTATTTCTTTAAGTCCTTTTTGCCCTTAGTATTTAACTTGGTGTGCTTGATTTTTCTATGGTGGTTTTAAAAATAACATGATCCATTTTATCAGAAAAATGGTTTTTCGCAGTATACTTCCTATACCGCTCATCATACTTCATTATCGTCACATAGTTGACCTTTCCAGTCAATCTTTGACCTATCGGGTCAACCTTGACTTCCTTGGTCAACTTTGACTTTCGTTGACTTTCTTGGTCAAGCTTTGACCAACATAAAATCATAACATTTTTGTACCCCTTTTTACTAAAAAAAGGTTACTTGCTTGGCTAAGCAAATTGCTTATTGAGTCTCATAGCTAATTAAATGAGAACTCAAACATTTACTAATAAAATTATGAATTTCGTATTGATATTCATAATTTTCATGAAACATTACAAAAACACATAATACGAGCATAGATTTCTTATGTACAAGGAAATCATGAGTCCGTATAAATTTTCGGTTATTACAAATCTTTTATTCTCACACAAAAATGAAGTACTTCAATTTACTCTCTTCATCTTTTGCCAAAATAATTATCATCTCTCTCTTTTCAATTTTACTTTTACATGTAAATTTGTGAAAATAATATTAAAATCTGGAGTCTAAAAAATTATATTAACACTGTTAGAAAAAGGTTACATTTTTTTTTTTTTTTTGTATAGTTTTTCTATTGGGAGTTTTGTACTTATTTATATTTACATACATATTAGGAAATCTTTTGATTCAAGCAAACTTGATAGTTTTTAGTAACTAACCCGATTTTGTAATTACAACTTATATTTATACACAATTCATTGTAGCGTAATTTACTAGTGAATTTTATCTCTTGTTTTCTAGTCCATTGATACAGACACATTGCCAAATTATGGTAATCTATGTTTTGTCTTCTTCATTTTATATCTTCTATAATGTTTCGCCCGCTAATGCTTCTCAAAATTACACTTACGAACAAAATTTACTTTGAATTTTAAAATTTCTATCGAAATTTCTGAAATAAAATGGGAAAAAAATTTTATAAAACTTTTTTGGCAAGTTTTTAATGTATATTGTATACAGAATTTTAAATATGAAAGCAACCTTTTTAACGATATTCAATCTTTTTTTGTGATTTTCTCAATGTTTGTTAAGTATTTTTTAGCCTAAATTTTAAAATAAAATCTTTTTAAAATGAGTAACAAATACTAAATGATTCTTGTCCCCTATCATGTTTTTATTTATACTTAAAAGAAAAAATGGCATGGTATGTTACTTGAAAATGAAACGGAGCTAAACTTCCTCGAACTTTCCTAGTGTTTACTTAGTCGACTCTGTTGGTTACCATCTCAATAGGAGGATGACGCGTAGCCAAATGGAATGAAACAACATTTTCAATTGACCAAAAAAAAAAAAGGAATAAGAAAAAGAAAAAGAAAAAAAGAGTAGGTAACATAACAACTTCCAAGAAGGTGCGTGAGGCGTGAGGGGATTAAGCCGTCAAGTAATGTTATTTAATGAGAACTTGGCAATATTCTAGAGACAAATCTCCTCTAGCTAGCTAGTCCTCGAAAAGCATTGACTAGACCACCTCAAATTTATTTATTTCCAAAGGTCATGGATGTGAACATCAGAAAGAAGAATAGGAATTTGAGATTGTTAAAGGGTTGTGCTTTCATCTTAAAAAGTTAGTCTACTTAAGTTAAATAACTCAATATTCTTATATGTCTGTTATTATTGTTATATATTTACGATACGAGACATTTGTTTCTTTTTATCCTTAAGACGGCCTCCACAAGATGGTGCTCTCTTTTTGGAGTCATCAATCTTGTATTTGATAGATCACGATGCTCGCTTGAGCTTGTTTAGCTCTAATATCATATGAAATTAAGAGAGAGCTTAAAAAGTCAACCTATTAAGTAGAGTGATCATATACCCTATCTGTCTGTTATTGTTGTTGTATGTTTACGATGTAAGACTTATGTTTTTTTTTACCCTTAACAATGGATTGGTATACGAATTGAGCCAAATACTTAATTCTATTAGTGAACACCCTTGCTTCAATAATTTAAATTGAGAGAGTGATTTTTTTTTTTTTTTTGATAAGAGAATGGGGATGAATGAAAGGACCCATTTGGAATAGGAGTTCCAACTTATGTTTTCTAGATTGATTTTCAAAAACTCCAACTTCAATTAGCTACTTTAAAAATACCACTTCTCTTTTTCTTGCTATTCCATTTCTATAAAACCCAAATTTTAAAAATCCATAATTTTTTTTATTTCAAGTCAAAATGAGATGTTTTTTTTTTCTTTAAACACTCACAACGATTAATAAACAAAACAAGAATCATTTTGTCTATTTTTTATGAATACATTTCAGGGTTTTATACTATTTAAATATCATAATTTATTTTTAATTCACATTTCAATCAAACACACATACATCAATCCCTAAAACTTCATTTCCAACCTATATTCCAAATGGGGCCTAAATTAGAGAAGAGCAAGGATCTCATGGCCTTCGCTCATAGTACTTCATTTGCACCCTGAAGCGTGTGTTCTGGGATAGCATCGTCGCGCCTAATAATGGGAACAATGGATGATCCCCTCAAATGATAATTACCACAGTCTATCCCTCTCAAGGGGGAAATAAAAAAAGAAAAAAAAGGGAAAAAAAAAAAAAAAGAAAGGCATTAATTAAATTCGAAAAAGAAGAAAGGAGATGGGAGCTATGGATGGTCCTCCCGAATGATAAGTATATCTACCAGTCTCTCTCCGAAATGCATTAATTGAATTCGACAAAGAAGAAAGGAGGAGGAACAATAAATAAATAAATAAAACATTTCATTGGATAACATAGACAATAAGACATGAAGAGGAGCCAACCGAGTAAACGAAAGACAACATTTGGGAAAGGCTCCGTCCGAAACTAAAAACAGTCGTTGAAGATTTTCCCAGAAATCGTCTAAGATCACATCGCAGATCTGAAGTCATTGATCTGATCGGAGCACGTTTGATAGCCCATGGCACGAGAAATGGCACTGTTGTGGGGGCGTCCTGTTGGTGTCGTTGACGAGATGCTTTGGTTGCTGAAGGATGAATCAAAGTTGTTCAAAGGAGCTGAAGCAGAGGCTGAGAGTGTGAAACTCGACCTGCGGATTTTCCGTGCTACCATCGCCTTTTCCTACTATCCGAGGTGGGCGGTTGACAGATCTGGCTTCAGGGAATTGAAGGAGTTGTGGGAACACGTGAAATTCGTGTTGGATACATACCTTCAAAACCTCGAAGAACTGCGGCAGCTGCAACGTCCAAAGCGTCCAGTCCAAGAGTTTGCGGGAAAACACACAGTCGAGAAGATTCACGAAATGTATGCCAAGTTGGAGGTAGAATATTCACAAGGATCCGGAAGAAGCACAAGTTTGTTGGCGAATATTCCCCGTATCTTTCTAGAAGAAGAACTTGTGGGCATTGAATCCTGAAAGGAAGATCTTGTAGGGATGCTGGTTGGAGAATCATCCACAGCCACACGATTGGTGATATCATTGGTGGGGATAGCAGGAGTTGGTAAGACCACTCTTGCTAGTGTTGTCTACCAAAGTGAAGATGTTCAACAACACTTTGATTGCCGTGCTTGGATCAATGTGTCTCAATGCCATAACTTTGATGATCTGTTTAGGAATATAACAGAACTGATTTGCCCGGATGGAGACTGTCTTGACGTGGAAACAAACACGGTAGAAGAGCTAATTAGTCGCTTGAACCGATACTTGATGAAGAAGAGGTATGTGATTGTTTTTTATGATGTTTAGCAAAAAAAATTTTTCCAAGCTATGAACGATGTTTTTCTGGATAACAACAAAGGTAGTAGAATAATCATCACTACACGTAACGATGTCATTGCTGCGGCTTGTGATTTTGTTCAAACACTACAACCTTTGTCTGAAGAAATGGCTTTAATATTATTCGGCGTCCCTCCAGTCAACTACTGGCCTGAAGTTGATAATCAGCATGAGCTGGATATGTTGTCACATGAAGCTCTTAGGAGCTGCAACGGATTGCCGCTTGTTAGTTGGACTCTGCGCCACCTCATGGGAAACAAAAGCACCTCCATATGTTCCAGGGAAGGATGGGCAGTGTGGCTTAGTAATTTCAGCGATGAGATCAGCAAGAGTCCCTCCCAAGCTGAAGAAGGTTGCAGAGTTTTCTATCATAATTACGATAACCTTGCTTCCCGTAGCAGACTTTGCTTAATGTACTTTGCCATCTTTCCTAAAGACTATCTTATTCCTGATGCAAAACTAGTTAAGTTGTGGATTGCTGAGGGTTTTGTTAAAGAAGAGACGGGCAAGACACTAGAACAAGTTGCAGAAACATACCTAAATGACCTCATCAATAGAAACTTGGTCCAGGTCTTTTGTATAAACTATGATGGCACTGAAAGAATGTGCAGAGTCCATGGTTTCATGCATCATATCATCTCATAACTCGCTAAAACGTACAGAGAAGTTGAAGACTTGAGGACATGGACTCCAAAATTTGGGTATTATGTAACTCGCTGCTTCTATGGTAGCACGATAAATTCTTTGGAGATGACTTCTAGGCAGCCTAATTTTTCAGCTGTTTTTCTTTCTGATGTCAATCAAATAATGATGAGAAAGTCTTTTGTTGTAAATGTTAGACTTCAAAGATGCTCCTCTTGATGATCTTCCAAAGGAAATTGGAAAGTTATCATTCCTGAAGTACTTGAGCTTAAGAAATACAAAAGTGAAGAAGCTTCCAAAGTCTGTGGGTCGACTTATCAATCTACAAACATTAGATGTTCGAAATACACTAATGCAAGAGCTACCAATCCAAATCCAAAAGCTTCGGAAACTGCAACACCTTATGGCCAGCGCTCGTAACAACCAAGATATGGATTCAGTCCATGGAGTGCAGATAAAGGAAGGGATTGGTTGCTTGGAGAACTTACAAACTCTAATGATTGTTGATGCGCATCATAGTGCACTTGTTGTCATGGAGGAGCTGGAGAAGTTGAGACAGTTAAGATGTTTGAGCATTTCAAAACTGACTGCAGACATGGTAAGCACTCTCTGCTTCTTCATAGAGAAGATGAACCTGCTTGAATCTCTAAGCTTATACTTGTCCACTGATCGCGAAACTTTTGATTTGGAATCCATTTCATCTCCACCTCCTCTGCTAAGACGTCTTGTCTTGAAAGGTCGGTTAGAGAAATTGCCAGACTGGATTTTGGGGCTTCAGAATCTGTGCATGTTGGGTTTAAGTTTCTCAAAACTAGCTGTGGACCCCTTAAAAGCTCTTCAGTGTCGGACCAACTTAAATTTTCTTTGGCTTCATCGGGCATATGATGGGGAGCAACTTCATTTTGAGGGTGTTAGTTTTCAAAAACTCAAGCAACTTGTTTTAACAGAGCTACATTATTTGAGGATGGTGAGAATCGAGAGAGGAGCGTTGCCAATGTTAGAAGAGCTAAGAGTTGGACCATGCCAAAATGACTCATCATTCGACATCCAAAACCTAAATAATCTCCAACTTCTTGAATTTTATGACATGTCGGATGAATTTATACTTCGTGTGCAACCAGAGGGAGGCTCGGATTATTGGAAGATTGAGCATGTACCATCAGTTGTTTTCCGATATCGAATTTCTGGGAGCCGTTATGTGTCCAAGCTTGGGGAGCCTGACTTGTTGGATCGTTTGAAAAGGTTAGTAAGAACAACAAGCAATGTTGAATTATACGGCCGTCAATTGAGTTTCTTTTACAACGATGATGAAGAAGTAGCCAGAACCTCAAATGCTGAATGGAGTGATCAGTATAGTAACTTCACCGATGATGTTGAAGACTGATTCAAGATCTTTCTGGTGCATTTCCATTTTCCTTTCAAGAGAAACTAGTCTTTATTGTTTTGATTTTCGTTCTTTTCTTCTTATAGTTGTTAAGAAGTGTTTTTTTTTTTGGCTCGATTTTATAGATGGGATTTTGCATCCCTGCTTGCACTAATGATTTTTGGACATTTCTACCATTTTACTAACATCTTTCACTTATTTTTTCACTGTCTTAGGTCTTATTGGTAAGAAAACTTCCTCAAAGATTTGGACTAAAGGCCCAAGCAAGTCATTTTCTCAAATCAATCCAAGATCCACCTGAGTTGATTTATGTTTCCACATGAACATGGTTTATGATTGTTGCTCATTGCTCTGTATGTATTTCTAGTCAATTTGTGTTTATGTTTTCAGTGCTCGTTATGTTCTTTGGTCACAGATAGAGTTAAAAGACTTCTTTTCATTTGTGTATCATTGTAACTTTTCTGTATCTTGCATGTAAGCAAATACACATGGGACAAATGCTTGAAATGTTTATCTTAGTTGATAAAATAACATGTCTACTGAATACGAGCAATAACTGCACTGAAAGAAAATTAGAAATGATAGTCTATGATAATTATTGAAGTTTCGATTTTGAAACGAGCAAATCGAACATCTTTGGTAGATAAATGTTGGTTTTCCATTCAAAAATTTATGTGGAATATATTGATGCCGATCAACACCTTCGCAAACTGTGCTACTTCGTAAACGGAACACCACATGAAACACACTGCTTGAATGATAGAGAGTGTAAAGACTGCAGTAGCCTCACTCCATGGCCCGAAAACCTTCTTCACCGTGTAGTAAATGGTCCGATGGGGTTTAGGCCTTCGCGTTTGCACGATGTAGCCACTCCATGACCCTATAGATACAGGATTCCGAAGGCAGTGAGGACAAGCTTTGTAATTTTCGTCGTCGAAGAAGTTACTAACTCATTGGATGGCTGGCCTTAAAAAATATGTATATATATATTCTTCTTTTGCATTTGCCAGTGCTACCAAGAATATCCATACTAAAAGAAATGCATACATGATTTCTTTAAAAAAATAAAAAACACTCACACACAAATGTATCACTAGCTGCTGAAGACTAGTAACAGAGGATTGGTGCAGTACTCTACTCATCAGCAGCCTTCTATCAGCCAATAACATCACTCTTTTAACTCAACAGGGGAGGAATTCTAGGGATGTTCAATTTTCATCTAATCCTATGTTTGGATGATAAGTCCTTTTTTCGAAAGTAGAAATTTTTTTACAAAAAAGTGTTTATCTCAACTTTTTCTATCACTCTCTCATTTTGAAAAAAAAATTAAAAATCTCATTTTTAAACTTACTTTGTACAATACCATTTTGAAAAACGAAAATTAATCTTTTTTAAATATTTTTACAATCAACTATTCCCAACACTTCTTCTCATTCCAAACAAATTTTTGTTTTTAAAAATAAAATTTTTTACACATCCAAACACCATCTTATTCTCAAAATGAAAAAAATTCTCTTTAAACAAGAAAAGTTTCCTTTACGAAAATGGACATGCGATCAAAATGGAGCTTTTTTTGTTTTCTTTTGTTTTAGTTGTAGAAACCCAGGAAAACCAGGGAGATTCCCATCAGATCTTAAAAAATTAAAAATTAAAAATTAAACCTTCTTGAATTGTAACAGAGCATTGGTATAGTTAACTATCCTTTTTCTTTTTATTTTTCTCCTTATTTTTTTGATACATAATGCACTTTTTCTTCAATTGCATTTCTTAGGATATAGTTTCATTCTGCCTACCAGGGAAAAAGAAAAAATTAAACCAAACTTTTGACTAATCATATACCAAGGTTTGGATATTTTTAACTAACAATCTTCTTTTTTCCATTGTGTAGGCTTTAATGGCAAAGCTGGAAACTCCTGAAAGGCTTGGAACAAAGTGTCGAGATGTTTTCTCGCATAATACCCAGATCATCCTTAGTTTATATTTGCTTCACATGAACTCTCGCTTGTTTCTTATTGCTGTGTTTGTTTTTCTTAACGACATTATCTTAATGGATTTCGGAATCAATGTCCTATAGTTCAAGTTAAACCTTCTTGTCATTTGCATGTGATTATCATTGTAACTACTTTTCTGTCACTCATCACCGCCTTTTAAGAATTGCTGATGCCGTCTTGCTGTGAATAAAGCTCTGATAAATGCTTGAAATGTTTCTCTTAGTCAATAAAAGTTTGTCTGTTTTTCAGCTCTTCTATTTTTGTTCTTCCCTAATGCCAGGTCTTGAACATATCCTTTGAGAGATTGATCTGAGGGGCTCTTTTTGTGACTCTCAACAATGCAAGGGTATGGATTTGATAAATGCTAAATGTCAATAAAATAGTACTTGTTCTGGCACTTTTCTAACTGAAAAAAAAAATTGTAAAAAAGAAAAAAAGCAAATGGACAGAAAATTATTAGAAAAAAAATATTGAGCCTAGAGAAGGAAAATTCTACATCATGCTTTGAGAATGAGAGGACAAAAGTATAAGAAAAAAGATTCATATTAACGTGAAGGTGCTATTATAGAATAAGAGAATTTTATAGGATAAGGGATGAAAAAAAAAAAAAAAGCCTTTATCAGTCCAAAAGCATTAAATAATTTTTTTTAAATTTTCTTACATTTTTTTTAATTCATGTGAATTTGGTGTGATTCGATAATTAAAATTACATCCTACAAATAAAAGTGTTTTTTTGCCAACTAATATTAGCCCAATTAGTAAGGATGTCGATGATTAAGTGAGAAATTCTAAACTTTAATCACATAAACAACTAGTAATATATATATATATATATATATATATATATATATATACACTCTCTTTCCCAAACTTCTAATTCTATTTTTGTAAGTTACTGTACGAACCACTAATTTCATTATAATATATTTTAGTGACGCTTTTTTTGCATCAACATTTATTAAACAATATCATGTTACAAATAATATTACATAAAATTATAAATACAAATTGCTTATTTGAAAGTTATAACTTCCGGACAAGAAAGTATTTCTAGAAATACATAAAAGTTATAAAACCTATCTTTTATTACTGCATAATATACCCTACCAACAATGGCGGATACAGGAGTGCCAGTTATGAAATTTTGTGTTATTTTGTTTTTACCCAAAAAGTTCTATTATCTTTATAATTTGTCTCTACTGAAATTAAAAAAAAATTATAATATAGTCCTTATTTAATCCCAATTAAAAATAAAAAATTCTCACATAATCCCACTGAACTTAATTTTATAAAAAAAAAAGTTTATATTTTTATACTTTATCCCACTAAAATTAAAAATTTTCACACAACTTCATTTAAAATTTATTTTATCTTGAAAAAAACAAAAATTTTGGTACATATCGCTACTAAAATAGTTTCTGGTTCCGCTCCTACAAAGATTTTAGAAAAATTGAGTGGGGCACCTCGCGAGGTGCCAATGGGAGGAAGGTCACAACGACTCACATTTATGTCATTGCTATTGCACCGAAAAAAAACAGAGGTGCTATTCTTAGATTCATCCGCCAAAAAATAATTAAAAAAATAAAAATAAAAAATACTAATGAAATAAAATACGTTGCATGTTCGATGGCATACGACAAGGTATACTCTCTTTTGCATCAACATTTATTAAACAATACTATGTTACAAATAATATTACATAAAATTACAAATACAAATTGCTTATTTAAAAATTATAACTTTCGAATGAAAATGTATTCCCAGAAATACATAAAAGTTATAAAACCTATCTTTTATTACTGTATAATATACCCTATCAACAGTGGCGAATACAGGGGTGTCAGTGGGGGTTATAACCCCATCTGAAATTTTGTATTATTTTATTTTTACACCAAAAGTTTCATTATTTTTACAATTTACCCCTACTAAAATTTAAAAAATTCCTATATTGTCCTTATTTTATCTTGACTAAAAACAAAAAATTCTCACATAATCCCCACTAAACTTAATTTTTTAAAAAAATTTATACTTTTACTATTTTGTCCCACTAAAATTAAAAATTCACATATAACCCCCTTAAACTTTTTTTTTTTTTTAATTTAGCATGCGCTCTCACTGAAATAGTTTTCTGGCTCCACCCTTGCCTATCAAGATTTTAGAAAAATTGAGTGGGACACATCATGAAGGTGCCATTGGGAGGAAGGTCACAATGACTCGCATTTATGTCATTGCTATTGCACTGAACAAAACAGAGGTGCTATTCTTAGATTCGTCCGCCAAAAGAATAATTAAAAAAAATAAAAATAAAAATAAAAATACTAATGAAATAAAATACGTTGCATGTTCGATGGCATATGACAAGGTTAGATAGTCAACAGATGAAATCATCGACATTCCATATGACTCATTAGTTAGCAATTAGAGAGTCTGTTGCCTGTTGGTTGCGAGAAGCCGAGAGACATGGCTTGGGCAGATACTGTTTTTCTTGTTGATCATAAGGTACTTGAGTTTAGAGAATTTAAGAGAAGAGTTTAGAGAATTGATTTATTAATTATATTAAGATACTTAACAAAGCTGTAGCTCAATTTTGAGCCACGTCAACTCTAGTAATTCAACTTATATGGTGCTAAAAATCTATTCCCTAGGAATTCTGTGAGCGAATCAAAAGGAAGTTACTGGTTATCCTATGTCCCATGACATACTGCAGAGGTCGTAAGATCATTACGTAGATACGTTTATACTAATCGTACTATAATGCAACCCCCACACGAGCTAGCTGCTTTAAACTCTTCCAACAACGTGTATGATTACAACTTAATATAAATAACAATACAAAATCCTTATTATCGAGACAAAGATTGTTCTTATAATACAAAATCAAAAATCTTAAAATTCATCATCAAGTCATAGGACTTTGAAATCTTTAGCTTAGTCAACTTCCAGAAACTCTATAAACTGCATTACAATAACCATATGAGTGAAATCTCAATAAATATACCATATGTATAAATGAATTTCAACACTAAAAATACCTCCTTTTAACTTCAACTTATGACCCTTTAGTATGATGATAATCTCGTACAAATAAGCACAACACTTCACGTCATACATTAACGTAAAATTTTTAAACTTCTTGAAAGCATGATAGTAGGAGTAAAAACATAACTGAACAAATGTCTTAAAAAGATAATATTGTTTAAGCCATGCAATAATTTCCTTTTCTTCTCTTTTTTCCCCTGCTTATCGGTGTTTCTCGTGTTTTTCCCTGCTTTGGAAAGGAACTTTTTAAAGCCACATATATGTAGGCGTATGGAACTTAAGCATCTAGTTTTGCTCAAATGGACAAAATTAATTAATCTAACCTTGAAACTTTCGTGTTGTTTTGAAAACGATGAAAACCTAATTTCATTTATTTCCCCCTCATAAGCTACAAATCCAGTCATGGTAGCTATTCTGGCTTGATATGACAGGCCATAAATGTATTTCATCAAGATTAATAGTTTAGGTTAATACGTGCACTTAATGCTTAAGAAAAATTGCTTGGATATTGATACAGCGGAAAGGAAGGAACAAGAAATGGTTTAATCGAACCAAATCTCAAGCCAAATCCATGGCTGAAACTAAGGGAAGGAGGCGCACCTCTGGAAAAAAAAAAAACTTGGCTCTGCAATATCAATATCAAGTCTACTAAAAAACATTACAAAGAGGGCTTTTAAGCCTTAAAGAAACGACATCCCACAAGGAAGTCTAGACTCAAAAACGACATTCATTGAAAATATAGTGACTAGAGTTAAATGAAACACTAAGCGACAAATAACAGTAAACTAATTAAACAACCTAACATAAACCACTAGATAACAAGTTTTGTTTTGCTAATAATCCAGAAGGGATAAATCACATATGGGCTCATCCCCTACATCAGTTCACCCCAGCTTTGAAAGGAACCCGACCTCGAGTTCTATTGAAGCACATGGAAAGGAACATCTTGTAGTAGGTGACACAACTAGCGGGAACGAGGAATGAAGAAAGCTCTGACATGTTCACGAAGAGAGGACCTCTATCCCAATCTTGTAGCACATGGTAAACCCCAATCGAATAATTCCTTCTCAATTCCTTCCAAATCCACAATGGCACCAATACAAATTTCCAAGACAAGTTCAATTCTAAACAAAGCAAGCATGGCTTAAGTCCCCTTACTTTGGGCGTTTCTTCTCCATCACCACTTCTCTTGGTTGCACTTAACAATCCACCATTTTTTATTTGGCCCGCAGCAAAAAGGAAATTCCTTTTGCAGAGCCCATATTAACTACTTCCTTTGAGGTTGCTTCAGCAAAAACAAAGTTCCATGGGGATCCCTTCCAGCATTGAACTTCACCTTTCATCTCTACTAGCACCTCAAAACCAACTTCAAGTCCAGTTGCAACTTTGATCTCCTTTTTACAATTTTCCTTGTTCTGCTGATAACGGACTTCCAAATGAGAAAAGTCTTCTACTTATTCATCTCCCTGATCATTGAACTGCCAACAATCTATATTATATAGCATAAGACCGTTCTCTTCAACTTAATAAAGATACGTGTAACTAATTGCAATATACGTTCTAGAATAGTTTCTAATTATAGAAGATTAGTTTCCTGTTCTATATTCTTGCCTTATTGTTGTATTTCCTAACTTAGAGGAGGTTAGTTGCCTAGTACAGACTCTTGACTCTTGTATATATATTCGATTCTTTTCAATGCAAATATATGAAACCATTATTTCATCAATCTATCAAAGTCTTTATGGTATCAGAGCCCTTTTCCTGAACCTCTTTCTCTTCCTTTTTTTTTCTCTCTACCGTCAATCTTAAACTTCCCAACGCCCTAGTCTCAGCGCCGCCGCGCCAGCCTTCCGCTACTCCGCTAGAGTATTCTTCAACCATGTCCACTGAAAACAATCAACTTCTCATACCCAACACTCAAGAACCCACAAAACCTCTTATTGCCATTAATATACACAACTCTGTGAAACTCACATCCACCAACTATCTATATTGGAAGCTACAAATTGAAGCTATTCTTATTGGTTATGGACTGCAACAGTTCATCGATGGATCTCTTTCACCACCCCTGCCACAACCACCGTCAATAACGCTCCCAGCCCTAATCCCGAATATGTGACTTGGCTCCGTCAAGACAAATTAATCTTTGGAGCATTAGTGGGGTCCATATCTCCGACTCTAATACCTCTTATCACTCAATCCAAAACTTCTCGTGAAGTTTGGATGACTCTCGCCAACACATATGCCCGGCCCTCTCGCGGACACATCAAGCAGATTAAGGATCAAATTAAGCAGGCGACAAAGGGGTCACAAACAATCTCCGAATACATGCAGTTTATAAAAACTCGCACGGACGAACTTGCTATGCTTGGCAAGCCCATGGACGACGAAGACATCATTGAGAAGATTCTTGATGGTCTTGATGATGACTATAAACCTATTGCTGATGTCATCAATGCACGTGACACAACAATATCATTTGAAGAACTACATGAGAAGCTGATTAACAAGGAATTATCCTTCCGTCCTCCTACCGTCACTTCAACTCCTCTTCCCATCTCTGCAAATCCAGCATCAACTCGGTCCAATTCCCGACCGAATAGTTCCGGCCATCAACGCCCTTGGGGACATACATCACCCAACTCCACTACACGGTCCGATCGTTCTCCTTCTCGGCCATACCTGTCAAGGGTGTCGCACTCAAGGACACACGGTTCAACAATGTCCTCTATTTCGCCTCACACCAATGACCCCACAGTCCACTTCGCAGTCACGTGCACCTCGTCAATGGCCGGCCCGATCTCCGAACTCATGGCAACCCAATGCTCCGACACCATGGCAACCGCGTGCCAATGTCGCCATTACAGACCACTCCGACGGCTCCAATTGGCTCCTTGATAGTGGTGCATCGCACCATGTCACCACCGACTTGAGTAATCTCTCCATTCATACTCCTTACTCAGGGAATGATGACGTTGTGATCGGTGATGGCACGGGTCTCCCCATTTCTCACACTGGTTCTACATCTCTACACACTCCATCCAATACTTTTTCTCTTACTAACGTGCTTTGTGTTCCTACCATGCATCGCAATCTTATTTCTATTTCTCAATTCTGCAATACCAATAACACTTCCATTGAATTCTTACCCCGTTCATTTCTTGTGAAGGATCTTCACACGGGGGCAATCCTTCTGCAGGGTCGGACTAAGGATGGTGTGTATGAATGGCCGGTTTCCTCTCTCCCATCTTCTCCGTTGGTTGCCTTCTCTAGTGTCAAGACCACTTCGTCTGCGTGGCATCATCGTTTAGGTCATCCGTCATTGTCCATTCTTAGGCATATTGTTTCTGCTTTTCACTTAGATGTCTCTAGTCCATCTTCCATGAATTTTAACTGTAATGCATGTCAATGCAATAAAAGTCACAAATTATCATTTTCTGTTTCTACTCTTGGTTCTAATTCTCCACTTGAAATTATTTTTTCTGATGTGTGGACCTCCCCGGTCCACTCAGTTGATGGCTTTAAATATTATGTAATTTTTGTTGATCATTTCACCAAGTATATTTGGCTTTATCCTTTAAAAAGAAAATCTGATGTTCATGACGTCTTTGTTCGTTTCAAATCCCTTGTTGAAAACTACTTCAAAAGAAAAATCATCACATTCTACTCAGATAATGGGGAGAATATCAAGCCCTCACATCCTATCTTAGCTCTACTGGCATATCCCACTTAACATCTCCTCCACATACTCCTGAACATAATGGCTATTCTGAACGACGTCATCGTCATATCGTAGAAACAGGTCTGTCCCTTCTCTCCCATGCATGCATGCCACTTGTCATATTGGTCATATGCCTTTTCCACTGCAGTTTACCTCATAAATCGTTTACCCACTCCCACACTTCAACTCTTCTCACCATATGTCAAACTTTTCGGTACATCACCCAATTACTCCAAACTTCGGAGCTTTGGGTGTCTATGCTATCCGTGGTTACGCCCATACTCAACACACAAACTAGCTCCTCGGTCCACTCCGTGTGTCTTTCTTGGCTACTCCTCCACTCAAAGTGCATATCTATGCCTTGATCCGGTCACCTCACGCCTTTACACATCTCGTCATGTTAAATTCGTTGAGTCCATTTTTCCTTTCATCAACATTCAATCTACTCTTCCCCGTCCCTCATCTTCCACATCCTCCATTTGGGTCTCTTCTAAGTCGTCTCCGGTCGTCATCACACCATCTCTCACTCTCAAACCTGCCCCTCATGTGGATTCTACTCACACCATCACGACCACCTCCACCACCATTCTTCCTTCCCCGACCTTATCCCTCCCCTCTCCCTTATCCCCACGCCGTGACAATCACCCATCCATTGTTCTCCACTTCCTCACATGAATCCCTACAGCCACTAACACCTGCGCCCACACCTCCTCCCCACTCCCCACCACCTCCAGATCCAATGCCCATACCTCCTCCCCAACCGGGTATAGTTACCCGTTCCAAAAAAAATATCCGCAAACCAATCCAAAAACTCAATCTCACTGCTCAACTCTCTACCAATCCTGACCTTGAACCTTCTACCGTGACTCAGGCCATCCGCGATCCCAAATGGCGTCAGGCCATGTCTGAGGAGTTTGATGCTCTTGTTCGGAACGGGACATGGGACCTTGTTCCCTCTCATCCTTCTCAAAATGTCATTGGTTGTAAGTGGATTTTTCGCACTAAACGCTTGTCTGATGGTTCTATTGATAGGTACAAAGCTCGTCTCGTTGCCAAGGGGTTCCATCAACGCCCGGGTGTTGACTATCATGACACTTTTAGTCCTGTTGTCAAACCAACTACAATTCGACTTGTTCTCTCTCTTGCCGTCATGCATGGTTGGTCGCTACGCCAACTTGATGTTAACAATGCTTTCCTTCAAGGGTCTCTTTCTGAGGATGTCTTTATGGCGCAACCACAGGGTTTTCTTGACACCGACCACCCTCATCATGTCTGTAAACTCCGAAAAGCAATCTACGGTCTCAAACAAGCCCCACGTGCCTGGTACCATGAGCTGCGTCACTTTCTTGTCACTTCCGACTTCACCAACTCCCATGCCGACACATCCCTATTTGTCTACAACACCTCTGACATCATGATCTATCTATTGGTCTATGTTGATGACATTATTATTACAGGGAATAATGACACTACTGTCCAACAGTTCATCACTCTTCTCTCCACCAGATTCTCCATCAAAGATCTTGGTTCATTAACCTACTTTCTTGGAGTTGAAGTTATTCCTCATCCGCATGGCATTTTCCTTTCCCAGCGGCATTACATCCATGATCTCCTCTCTCGCTCTCACATGACTGGTGCCAAACCAGTGTCTACGCCACTTGCCACTTCTCCAACTCTTACGCTTCACTCTGGCTCATCCATCTCTGATCCCGCTGCCTACCGGGCTCTTGTTGGTGGTCTCCAATACTTATCTCTCACCCGCCCGGACATTGCTTACATAGTCAACAAGTTGTCTCAATTCATGCTTTGCCCCAAGACCGAACATTGGATTGCCGTCAAACGTTTACTTCGGTACCTCTGCGGCACTATTGATCATGGGGTTGTCCTTTCTCGGACATCATCGTTAGCTCTCCGTGCTTTCTCGGATGCCGACTGGGCTGGTAACAAAGATGATTTTACTTCCACGAGTGCATATCTCATCTACATTGGTAGCAATCCTATCTCTTGGAGTTCAAAGAAACAACGGACGGTGGCCCGCTCATCTACTGAGGCCGAGTATCGTGCTGTTGCTACCGCTGCTGCTGAAATTCGTTGGATCTGTTCGCTTCTCACAGAGCTTCATGTCATCTTACCTCAACAACCGGTCATTTATTGTGATAATGTTGGTGCGACAAATCTTTGTTCAAATCCAGTTTTCCATTCTCGCATGAAACATGTTGCTCTCGACTACCACTTCATACGTGAACAAGTTCAAGGGGGTTCTCTTCGGGTTGCCCATGTTTCCTCTGCTGATCAGTTAGCTGATGCACTCACCAAACCTCTTCCTCGCTCTCGCTTTCACCAACTGCTGTCCAAGATTGGCGTCACTTCCCGGTGCTCCATCTTGCGGGGGCATAATAAAGATACGTGTAACTAATTGCAATATACGTTCTAGAATAGTTTCTAATTATAGAAGATTAGTTTCCTGTTCTATATTCTTGCCTTATTGTTGTATTTCCTAACTTAGAGGAGGTTAGTTGCCTAGTACAGACTCTTGACTCTTGTATATATATTCGATTCTTTTCAATGCAAATATATGAAACCATTATTTCATCAATCTATCAAAGTCTTTACAACTAACTTGTTAACTATTGCTTTCTCGGAACACCTGATGCCAACTTCAGTTTTAATGGCATCTTCAACCTGAGTATCTTTCACTTTGCCAACTTCTCCCCATTTGTCCCCATCTCTACTGCAATATTGCTCTGCCATTTTATCTTTTTCACTCTTTCAACAGGACATTCAAGAGTTGTAGGATTAGATGAAGAGACATACCTCTAAAGCAACTTTATCACTTTGAGCTCTTGATTTGTCATTGTGTTCGGCTTACCAGTTTGCTCCACAATTATTGCCAAACCACCATTTTCTTCTTCAACCTCTGGTTGCATATTGAGGCCTTCCAATACAAAATATCTTCTTTGACACTAGTAGCAACATTTTGCACCCAAGGTCCATCACTGTGATCACCATAATTCTTGTGCGATATCTTGTTTGTGAGGATCCTTGTAATTACAGTTTGCCAGGCACAACATTTTGAAAACAATGAGGTTGTTTACATTCATCAAACCAAAATGGCAGAAATTCTTCTTTCATTTTAATTTTCATTTTTCCCCAAGTTAGAAACTCCCTTTCCCGTAAGCTACCCTTTGGTTTTGAAGCCTTTCCCACCAATAAGTAACACAACCTCTAAACCTGCTAGCTACCAAGAAGGCTCGTTTTGTCAACTCTACATCTACAAATTCAAAGAAATCATCCACATTAGCAAGCCATTCCTGAAATTCCCTTTTGTCAAAGACTCCATAAAATCTAGGGACCCTATATCTGAACATTAGCTCCTCAGATTTCACCTTCAATTCTGAAAAATTTTAGGAGATTTTAGGTCAGACCTTTATTCAGTTGATGGCCAGTAGGAATCACCCTTCTTGTATGTTGAAACTCCTGAATTAGTTCTGCAATTATCTCGGCCGGGATGTCGAAAATTTGACCGTGAAGCTCCAATCGTCCGTGGCATGTCTCCCACCATGCTTCGAACTTGATCTTTCGCACTAGGGTTGCTAAGCAGTAGTGTCAATGGTAAACACCGTCCACCGTCTGCCACCGAAGCTTGGGTCCAGCTTCTCCCATCGCGAGGATGGCAGCTGCTCGGATCAACACTGTCAAACCTTGCAGCGCCAAGTACCCGATTGTGATCTTGAGCCCGATCTGAACAATTTCGAGGTAGATTTCACTCAAAGCTCGCTGGAGTTCTTCGATCTGTCCAAGGGACCTTCACTCCACGCTCATCGGCGTCGAAGTGGCTCCAATCGCCGACCATGCAACCGTACCTCCCCAGGAACAACCGAGGGCTCTTACACCGATTGATGCAGCGGAAAGGAAGGAACAAAAAAAATGGTTTCAACGAACCAAATCTCAAGCCAAATCCATGGCTGAAACTAAGGGAAGGAGGCGCACCTCTGAAAAAAAAAAACCTTAGCTCTGCAATATCAATATCAAGTCTACTGAAAAACATTGCAAAGAGTGCTTTTAAGCCTTAAAGAAACGACATCTCACAAGGAAGTCCAGACTCAAAAACGACATAAATGGAAAATGTAGTGGACTAGAGTTATATGAAACACTAAACGACAAAAAAAAGTAAACTAATTAAACAACCTAACACACCAACAACTCACATATGGACTCATCCCCTACATAAGATATTCTCCATAATTCGTCAAAGCCTATACCTTATTATTTCTTAAGGATTAATTTTATAAATGACTCTCAAATTATACACCATGTTTTATGTGCTGACCCCTAATTTAAATTTTACACATAAGACTCATTATTTTTCTACTATTATGCCAACGGTCTATCTGTTAATATATTGTGAAAAATTAGATAGAAATTTTAACAGGTTTTGATCACGTAAGTTCTATTCATCGATAAAGTCAAAATTAAATTATTTTTTGAAAGAAAATTGTACCACAATTATATATTTTTTGAAAGAAAATTGTATTTTAATTAAAGATATGGTCACATAGATATTTTGAAGATACAATTTTCTTTCTAAAAAATATTTAATTATGATATTAACTTTAATTAAAGCTCACGTAATCTGAATGTACTCAATTTCCGTAAAGTTTTTGTTTTTGTTTTTATTATTACATTTTTTTATATAATTCCGAAATAAGGGTTGTTGTCGTAACTGTAAAAATGTTTTAGAGACATATTTAAGACTGAGAGTACAATTTTGGGGCCATTGTGAAAATAACCCTATTATTTATTAGACTTATAACTTGATCTACTTAGTGACGTGTTTTTTGTTTCTCCAAAACTAAGCAAACCATGCAGCTCAATTTTGAAATATTTGCAAAAATGATCCAATATTTGAAATAACGACAACTCTACCATTCAAAATTTAGTTCAAGCGATAGCCATATCAATGCAAAGATAATTACCACAGCACCAGTAAGTGGTGGAGCCAAGGCTAAACTTCAGGAGAGGCATGAACAAAAATAAAATTTATAAAAAAATTACAATTTCGAACATGTTAAAAACCTAAAAAATATCAACTAATAATGACGGTCTAATATACTTGAATTGTACTGGGTTTGAGAGAGAGAGAGAGAGCTTGATAAATGGTCAAATCAAATTCGATAGGAGGCATAATTGCGTATACGATCAACCAACTTTGCAATTTGTCAATAACTTACAAAATCAGTAATCAAGCTTACCTAATTTCTGGTCAACTGATATAGAAATATATATATTTTTTCGCGCAATTGATATTTGGTTTTTTTTTTTTACTAAATTACACCGGTGTTCTCTAAGAACTTGTTTGGTTCAGGTTTCGAATCCTATAATTACAATCTCATTTTTATCGTTTTCTTTTAGTTTTACTATTCATCAATTTTATAATTTAAATTTTAAAAGTAAATAAGTCCATAACTTTGGCTAACTGATCATATCTATAACATATCAAAATATGAAATGATAATCAATCATTGGATTGCAGGATTTTAAGTAATATAACTCTTCTCTCAATCAATTGCAGGCATAACCTAGCGATAATAACACAGAACTTCAACACAAGATGTAAAATAATCTCTCCACCTCCAAATTCCAATAAATAAATAAATAAATAAATAAAATCGAAACTTTCATTCATAAACTTCCAAACTTAGAAACCAGCACTTGCAAATGATGAATCATCATTTTTTTATTAGTTGCTATAGCAATTTGTACCAACAAACTTCCTTTCTGTGCACATTCCATTTGTGCCGAACCACCACGTCAAGCCACCTCTAAATTATTGGCCCATGGGAATCGCTCTCTGGTGAGCGTTTGTAAGTAATTTCAAGAAACAGAATCTCTAATTTTTTAAAATCTTTACAAAAATGATCCGATCCTTAAAACCATTCAGAACGGGAGTTAGGACTTTATTTCATAAACTACCTCTGCCCTTGAAACCGGCCATATTTATAACAAATCAAAAAAACAATATCAAAATACAAAATGATACATTAATCATTGGATTGCAAGATTTTGACTAATTAATTCTTCTCTTAATCAGTTGCATTCATAACCTAATGATAATAATATATTGAATTTTAACAAACGTCCAAAGTAATCTCTCCACCTCCAAATTTAAAAAAACAATATCCAAATTTTTGTTCATACATATCCAAATTTCTTCTAAGAAAGCGCGAGTTAATAAAAACCATGCTAACTAATTAAAGCTCTTGACGAGCCGGCCAATGATGCCATGCCAATGAGTTTTCTTGATAGCCAAGAAATTTTTAGTTGCTTATCATGGATTAAATAAAACCAACTAGCTAATTTGTGTAATTAGCTATTCCAGATGACGTGTTCGAAACAATGTTGGGAAGGTTGTATGAAGTAGGCGTTGGAAGAGCAGCCATCTATGTAGTTCCTTACGGAGGGAAATTGAACGAGATTTCGGAATCTGTAATCCCATTCCCACACCGAGCCGGAAACCTCTACATGATTCATCCCCTCGTGAACTGGGTAGAAGAAGAAGAAGAAGAAGAAGAAGAAGAAAAGCTTGTGAGTTGGCTAAGAAGAATTTACGATTACTTGACTCCTTATGTGTCCGAAAATCCAAGGGCTACGTATTTCAACTTTAAAGACCTTGACATCGGGACGAATAACCCAAGTGTGGGTGGCACCACAAGTTTCAAACAAGCAAGCATTTGGGGTACAAAGTATTTCAGAATAATTTCTACATGTTCGTTCATGTGAAGACTAAAGTTGATCCAACCAATTTCTTTTCATACGAACAAAGCATCCCGCCTATTCTTAAGCATTCTAAAGGTGATTAGAGAGATCCTTATCTTGTTGGGTACTCGAATTCGAACTATGCAGTCGTGAACTTTGTTATTTTGCAATTTTCATAAAAGCTCTTTTAGGATCGTCTCATATTATACGTGTACGTATGAAATTTACGATCGAAATTCAATAAAGCTTCTTTGCTGTATGCTTTAGAATTAATTCCTTAACATTGATACTCTTGAAGTTGAACAATATATGATGGAGACCAAGAAAATAAAGATATGGACCTAAGTGGTGACGTTGGAAGGGCCGGGCAGTTGAAGATAATTACAACAGAATAATCAAAAGATTTTATTTCAAATAAGAAAGTCAATAGACAAATTACAAATAAGAAAGCTAAATCGGTAGTAATAACAAAATTAAGACTCAAGATTAACCGTGAAAAGGAAAAGGATTCTAACTAGTCCATATGAATAAATCCATAAGGTGAAGGTCAACGAAGCTGGAAAAGGAAATTGTTATCCAAAATTAAACGCCAAATCGTGAAGGAATCCGGAAACAAGCTTCTATCCTCACCAACTGTATATATAATAATACATAATTCTCTACAATTATTCCCTTGCTCTCTTTATTTTTCTTGAATTCCCCTCTTACCTCTATCTATTCTTGCTCTCAACCTCCGTTGTACTACTTTAACATTTCCTTTTTTTTTTTAATCATTAATGAGCCAACCTTTATCAACATACCGTGTCCTTATATTTCTTTTTTTATACTTTTTGCACTTCTACTTATTGTTTTTACACCAAATTGACCAGTGAGATCGAACCACTGATCGACCGACTAGTAATCATGAACTCAATCATTCACCCGATAACAAATCAATTGAAGAAATCACTCTCTACAAAAATATTGACTTGATAATCAACTCCAATGATGTCCTACATTTTTGGATTCCTTTGAAGATGCAAGTGTAGAGTTTTAAAACCAGTGATATCATACAAATTTATTTAATTGAGTAATTTTCTGGATAGCTACGAAATGTGTAGCTGTTTTTATATGATTTAAGAATAAACAAAGTCCTCTCGTGAATCATGGAAAGTGTCAAACTAGCCTCTGGTCATGTTTAATTGAATAAATAAATCCTCTCGTTTATCATGTTCAACATCTAGAAGTGGCAAAATAGTATTTGGTCTAGAACCGCATGTACAATTTTAAAATTGCCAGCTACAATAATTTCAAACAAATTGATTAAATTTATATCATGATTCGAATAAGAAAGTATACGTGAAAGTAATTTTTGGACCTGTTTTAGAAACGTGGGTGGAAAAAGCTCATGAGTAATTGTTTCAATATTGAAAATTTTTAGCTTCTTGCCGTTTTTCATTTGATTCGAATTTTGTTTGTAGCTGTTAATGTTACTCTAGAGTTTTTTAACCTTGATGTTGTTTGTCTAGATTGTTGTTGCTGTTTTCTGATTTATCAGTTCTGTTGCCTTCATTTGATGCTTTATTACAATCCTATATAATCTGTCGTTATCGTTTTTTAAGTTTACTTTCGTTTTTGGTGAATTATCGTCTCAATTTTAATTCTCTTTTTTATTGCATATTTCCTGTGATAAATTACTGCCCGATGCGATATCCAAGTTTTGAAATTAAATTTTTTTTTTTTACAAAAGAGTGTTTTTCCCAACGAATTAGAAAAGAGTGAAATTAAACCCCAATTGACTTCTTCAATTTGAATTAGGAAAGTAAAATTTTAATTTTTAAACGATTAAAAAATGAGAATATGTTCGAAATGCACACAACAGAATGAATTAACATGCATTTACAAGGAATATCACTATAAGAGTCTCTTTGCAAAAGGTTTAATTTACTCTGTTTTTAGTCATCTAAAAGTTGATGAAACTATGTTTTTATAATTTATTTCTAATGTATAAATAAAAGTGTTAAAATAAAGTATAATGTATGTTTAACTAACACGCTTATATAACTTTCAATGTCTAGTTAGAAACGTTACGTTTTTATTTGATTAAAAGCTCTTCTGGAGATTAAAAAAACACTTATGATATCTCATCAAAAAATTGGAAGAAGCAGCTTCTAGAATTGGTAGGTGAAAAACAACTTTTAGAAAACTTGCCACCATAGCAATTGAATACCAATTCGGTTCCATTAAAAAAAAAAAAAATGCTGATATTTTTCAAAGGTGATATAAAACAAAGCTATCGTCAAATGGAAGTGGGTATGACTTTTATTTAAGATAAAAATAGTTTCACCCTTAAAAAAAAAATTCTTGCAAAAACATAATAAATCTAAAGCTTACTCTACGAAAGTACGATTTTTTCACGATGAATAATTCAAATTAATAAAAACTATGGCAAAAAAAAAACAGAAAAAAAAGAAACCAAAATTTGAATCTCACAATTATTGACGCATCAAAAGGGAGCCTAGGCCGCCACTAAGTGCATGTGAGCTTCGCTTCAGGTATTTGGGATTTATTTTTTTATTTTTTTTATTTTTTGCAACTCAGAAACCGGCACTTACTTGTACCAACAAACTTCCTCTCTGACCATATTCCAATTGTGCCAAATTAACCACCACGTCACACCACCTATAAATTATGGGCCTATCACTTTCTTGCGAGCGTTAATTAGTAATTTTCAGGAAACAGAAACCCTAATTTTTTGAAATCTTTACAAAAACGATCTGATTATTTAAAAAGGTCAGAAATGGAGTTAGGACTTTATTTCAAAAAGGGCATAAATTAAAACAAAATTTATAACAAATTAAAAATATAAACATCTCACACCCAATGACGGCAAACAACAAATAATTTTATTTTATTGGTTTCGTAGGAAATTTATTGATTTTATGTCATAGAAGAGATAACATGAGAGCTTTACTTGGCTTCTATAAATTTGAAGGCAATTAGTTTTCCTTTCATCCTCACACAAAAATGAAGCACTTCACTTTGATCTCTTCATCTTTCGCCAAAATAATTATCATCCTTCTCTTTCCAATTTTAGTTTCAGCTTCAGCACACACTCATGGAGACTTTCTCCATTGCCTTTCCAGTCATGTTTCCAACTCTACCTCCACCCATGAACCCATTTTCTACACCCCAAATGAGCCATCCTACTCCACTGTATTGAATTCATCCATACGTAACGACCGTTTTTTTTCTCCGTCGACCCCGAAACCATTCGTTATAATCACGCCATTTCATGTCTCCCATGTCCAGGCCACGGTTTACTGCGCCAAGAAACACGGCGTACAGATTAGAACCCGAAGTGGTGGCCATGATTTTGAGGGCCTTTCATACGTGTCCTACTTTAATGTCCCAAAATTTGTTGTGATTGACTTGAGAAACCTAAGTTCGGTTAGCGTCGACGTGGAGAGCAAATCAGCTTGGGTTCAAGCTGGCGCAACGATTGGCGAACTTTACTATGCGATCGGAACGAAAAGTGAAAATCTTGGCTTCCCTGCCGGCGATTGTCACACAGTTGGTGTTGGTGGACTGTTTGGCGGAGGTGGCTACGGCTTTTTGGCGCGAAAATATGGCCTCTCGGCTGATAATATTCTTGACGCGAAAATAGTCGATGCTGAAGGAAGAATTCTTGATAAGAAATCCATGGGGGAGGATTTGTTTTGGGCAATTCGCGGTGGCGGACCAGCAAGCTTTGGAATCGTTGTAGCATGGAAAGTTCGACTAGTTCCAGTGCCAAAGAAGGTGGCTGTATTTAATGTTTTGAGGAACCTGGAAAACGAGGCGACAAAGAATCTTTTTCATCGGTGGCAACGCCGTGCTTACAAAGTCGATGAGGATCTAACATTTTACATGGCTTTCAAGACAGCAGTGAGTTCTACTATTGATCATAATGGAAAAAATATTACAAAAATTGTGCAACTAGCTGACATCCTGGGCTCGTTCAATGGCGGCGTGGATAAGCTGCTTGAATTGATGGAAAAGGAGTTTCCGGAATTGGGTCTGCGAAGACAAGACTGCTTGGAAATGAAATGGGTGGAATCCTCTCTCTTTTTCAATTACTTCCGAAGTGGAGAATCTTTGGACGTTCTGCTTAGTAGGCAATCGAATCTCAATTTCGCATCTTTCAAAACGAAATATGATTTCGTGAAAGAGCCTATTCCAGATGACGTATTCGAAAAAATGTTGGAAATGTTGTACGAAGAAGACGTGGGAAAAGCAATAATCTTTGTATTTCCTTTTGGTGGGAAAATGAGCGAGATTTCAGAATCCACAATCCCATTCCCACACCGAGCTGGAAACATCTACGCGATTCAATACCAACTGTCTTGGGAGAAAGAAGAAGAAGAAGAAAAGCATGTGAATTGGGTACGAAGGCTTTACGATTACATGACTCCTTATGTGTCAAAAAATCCTAGGGCTACATATTCCAACTTTAAAGACCTTGACCTTGGGACAAATAACCTCAATGAGGGTGGCCACACAAGTATCAAACAAGCAAGCATTTGGGGTACAAAATATTTCAAGAATAATTTCTACAGGTTGGTTCAGGTGAAGACTAAAGTTGATCCGACTAATTTCTTTACATACGAACAAAGTATCCCACCTCTTCATTAGAGATCCTTAATTAGTTCAAACTATCCAGTCCCGAGCTTTTTAATTTTGTACTTTTCAAAATGAAGATCTTTAAATGACCATATCATATTGTATGAATGTGTGTGAAGTTTAAGATTGAATAGAAATAAATCTCGTATGCTGTATGATTTAGAATTAAGTCCATAACATTTTATATTCTTAAATGAAAAAAAAAATTAAAAATTAAAAGAATAGTTTGATGCTTTTGAGCTTCATATATGATTTTAATGATTAATTTGATATGTACTCATTGTTAGTTATTGTTGTTTCAACCATGTGATATAGATTAAATGACTGCAATAAATTGGATAGTTGGTCAAAAAATTTATGATCATCAATGAATGTTGAACTTAATTGACTTGTTGTTACCTGATAATAAGTTATTATCTTTTCAATGGTTAGAAATAAATTTATATGTGCAAAAACACTTTTTCATCAATAAAGATATGCAACTTTTCTGAATAGATGACAGAAACTTTAAATATATAAGGAGCCCGAAGAATATTAAAGCTTTGATTAATTACATATTCTCTCTCCGAATTATGATCATTACAATACTCTACAACTCGAATTTCAAAATGTAACATTCGTTAACCCAATCTATGAAACGCTAATAAAAATTATCCTTCAGTTAAGGTTTTTTGATAGAATTTGATACATGATTGCAATATGATGCATTATATAGAGGTTATTCTAATGACTTTATTTTGTTTAAAATCTTATTTGAGTTTAGAAGCCACTTTAGATTATAAGTTTAACCTTTAAGGAAATCTAATACTAAATAAATTTTAAAAAATCCATTAAGAAAAGATTAAAAAGTAAAACAAAAAACAAAATACCCCCTTACTTTTTTTATGGTTGTACGGGGTGGGCAAAGGCAGCATGTCAACGTGCTGGGGCTGGGGGGCTGGGGGTTTGCTCAATGTCCATGGGAAACGGAGGAGGGCTAGAGCGAGCTGGTTACCGATGTGACGAAGTCTATGGGTGGTGAGGTGATTATTGCCATTGGGTGGGAGAAGGAAATCTAGTCGTCTAGGATGCAATAATTGTCAACGATGGTTGTGGGGAAAGAAATCTCATAGGGTTGTTGAGGTTTCTTGCATCGGCGGACTTTTGGGATCTCAAGGCTTTCAAAGGTTAGGACTTGGAAGGGTGCAAGCAACAACACCAGTGGCCTTGGTTGGCGAGCACGCTGTGTAGCCATGACGGGTCTCAACCTTAGAGGCGAGGGAGAAGACGAACTCGTTCTTCTTCGTTTCATTTTTTTATCTTTTAATTTTTTAACATAATAAATTTAAATTGAAGCATATTTATATATAAAAAAATTTAAATTATGATGGTGAGTAGAATAGTATTTAAACAACGAACTGCTGAAAGCCCCCGCTTCATGTGTGACATGTGTCATTTCTATTACAAGATAAAAGATGTATTATGTTAATGTTTCATAGATTAGGAAAAACGAATGTTACATTTTGAAATTTATAACAGAAAGGGTTACAAGGACCATAAATATTTATGGGAAAATTTTTTAATTAGTCCTTACAGTTATTGATGTTAAAGGAGATAAAAGGTTTTATTACAGGGGTTGAGTTTAGGAAATATCTTATTGTTTAACCAATCCGTTACTAGTATAAGGGGAGTAAAAAAAAATGTATAATTCAACCAATTGTTTTATATTCAAAGTCATTTCTCCACCCATTACAGTGCACAGTTGTTCCATCAATATTCCCATTCAGAAAGATTTATTAGTATGAGAATGAAAATGTAACAGCATCCCCACCTGAGCTAGTTGCTCTAAACTTTTTCGCTAGCTCTATAAGAACGTTTATTAACTCAACTTGTTTGATTGAGACTTAAACCAAAAAACACTACGTAACAGAAAATTTCACTTTCTTATCAAGATAAATATTGTCCTTACATTACATAAACCCAAATCCTAAAATTTCTAATCTTGCCATGGGTCTCTGTAATGTCTAACTCAGTTAATATCTTGTGATTTGACAAATCTTGCAAACTACACGTAGTTGATGAGTTTAAATTTCATCTTGCCTAATCTCTAATCAACTGATTTTTTTTTTTAGGATTTTTCTGATTTATAATCCCAATCAAACGTTGAATATTCTTTTTTATTTTAGATGATCTGTGGCTATGTAACCTCTCTCCCAATGGACAATTAGTCTGATTGCTTAAGAACTTGAGTTTATTACAATTGGATAGCTAGCTACGGCTATTTAACGTGAAAATATGCCCTTGCAGCTGATTATATTCTTGACGAGAAACTAGTCGATGCTAAAGGAAGAATTCTTGACCGGAAATCGATGGGGGAAGATTTGTTTTGGGCCATACGACGTGGTGGACCAGCAAGCTTTGGAATCGTTGTAGCCTGGAAACTACGACTAGTTCCAGTGCCAACGACGGTTGCGGTATTTGATGTTTGGAGGAACATGGAACATGATGCAACAAAGAAGCTCATTCATCGGTGGTAACGACGTGCTGACAAAGTCGACGAGGATCTAACGGTGTACGTGACGTTCCAAACATCTACGAATGGTACAAAAATTGTACTACAAGCAAACGTCCGAGGCACATTCCTTGGTGGCGTGGATAAGCTACTAATTGATGGAAGAGGAGTTTCCGGAGTTAGGTTTGCAAAGACAAGAGTGCTTCGAAATGAGATGGGTGGAATCCTTTCTCTTTTAGAATCTATTCAGAAATGGAGAATCCTTAAACGCTCTGCTGAATAGGAGATCTAGTATAACTAAGTTCCCTTTCAAAGTGAAATCTGACTTTGTGAAATAGCCTATTCCAGATGACGTGTTCGAAACAATGTTGGGAAGGCGTTGGAAGAGCAGCCATCTATGTAGTTCCTTACGGAGGGAAATTGAACGGGATTTCGGAATCTGTAATCCCATTCCCACACCGAGCCAGAAACCTCTACATGATTCATCCCCTCGTGAACTGGGTAGAAGAAGAAGAAGAAGAAGAAGAAAAGCTTGTGAGTTGGCTAAGAAGAATTTACGATTACTTGACTCCTTATGTGTCCGAAAATCCAAGGGCTACGTATTTCAACTTTAAAGACCTTGACATCGGGACGAATAACCCAAGTGTGGGTGGCACCACAAGTTTCAAACAAGCAAGCATTTGGGGTACAAAGTATTTCAGAATAATTTCTACATGTTCGTTCATGTGAAGACTAAAGTTGATCCAACCAATTTCTTTTCATACGAACAAAGCATCCCGCCTATTCTTAAGCATTCTAAAGGTGATTAGAGAGATCCTTATCTTGTTGGGTACTCGAATTCGAACTATGCAGTCGTGAACTTTGTTATTTTGCAATTTTCATAAAAGCTCTTTTAGGATCGTCTCATATTATACGTGTACGTATGAAATTTACGATCGAAATTCAATAAAGCTTCTTTGCTGTATGCTTTAGAATTAATTCCTTAACATTGATACTCTTGAAGTTGAACAATATATGAGGGAGACCAAGAAAATAAAGATATGGACCTAAGTGGTGACGTTGGAAGGGCCGGGCAGTTGAAGATAATAACAACAGAATAATCAAAAGATTTTATTTCAAATAAGAAAGTCAATAGACAAATTACAAATAAGAAAGCTAAATCGGTAGTAATAACAAAATTAAGACTCAAGATTAACCGTGAAAAGGAAAAGGATTCTAACTGGTCGATATGAATAAATCCATAAGGTGAAGGTCAACGAAGCAAAAAAGGAAATTGTTATCCAAAATTAAACGCCAAATCGTGAAGGAATCCGGAAACAAGCTTCTATCCTCACCAACTGTATATATAATAATACATAATTCTCTACAATTATTCCCTTGCTCTCTTTATTTTTCTTGAATTCCCCTCTTAACTCTATCTATTCTTGCTCTCAACCTCCGTTGTAATACTTTAACATTCCCTTTTTTTTTTTAATCATTAATGAGCCAACCTTTATCAACATACCGTGTCCTTATATTTCTTTTTTTATACTTTTTGCACTTCTACTTATTGTTTTTACACTAAATTGATCAGTGAGATCGAACCACTGATCGACCGACTAGTAATCATGAACTCAATCATTCGCCTGATAACAAATCAATTGAAGAATCACTCTCTACAAAAACATTGACTTGATAATCAACTCCAATGATGTCCTACATTTTTGGATTCCTTTGAAGATGCGAGTGTAGAGTTTTAAAACCAGTGATATCATACAAATTTATTTAATTGAGTAATTTTCTGGATAGCTACGAAATGTGTAGCTGTTTTTATATGATTTAAGAATAAATAAAGTCCTCTCGTGAATCATGGAAAGTGTCAAACTAGCCTCTGGTCATGTTTAATTGAATAAATAAATCCTCTCGTTTATCATGTTCAACATCTAGAAGTGGCAAAATAGTATTTGGTCTAGAACCGCATGTACAATTTTAAAATTGCCAGCTACAATAATTTCAAACAAATTGATTAAATTTATATCATGATTCAAATAAGAAAGTATACGTGAAAGTAATTTTTGGACCTCTTTTAGAAACGTGGGTGGAAAAAGCTCATGAGTAATTGTTTCAATATTGAATATTTTTAGCTTCTTGCCGTTTTTCATTTGATTCGAATTTTGTTTGTAGCTGTTAATGTTACTCTAGAGTTTTTTAACCTTGATGTTGTTTGTCTATATTGTTGTTGCTGTTTTCTGATTTATCAGTTCTGTTGCCTTCATTTGATGCTTTATTACAATCCTATATTATCTGTCGTTATCGTTTTTTAAGTTTACTTTCGTTTTTGGTGAATTGTTGTCTCAATTTTAATTCTCTTTTTTATTGCATATTTCCTGTGATAAATTACTGCCCGATGAGATATCCAAGTTTTGAAATTAAAAATTTTTTTTTACAAAAGAGTGTTTTTCCCAACTTTTTTATCATTCTCTCATTTTGAAAAATAAAAACCATCTCATTTTCAAATTTTGTACAGTATTATGTTGGAAAAAAAAAATGAATCTTTTTGAATCTTCTCACAATACATCCAACACCATTTCTTTTCATTCCAAAAAATTTTTTGTTTTCAAAAATAAAATTTTAACACATCCAATTGTACCATCTTACTCTCAAAATGAAAAGACTTTCTTATTTAAAATAAAAAAAATTTCCCTTTTTCAAAAATGAACACGTGATCTAAACAAACGTATGTTGGCAAGTTTCACATGACATTCCCAGCCCAAGCATTGATAATGACTATTGATTAACTGTTAAATGTGTAATCCTAAATTTCACAGCCTTTTAATTTCAGATTTTTGTTTATTGTCATAATTCCAATCCTTGAATAGTGGTTGCATGGACATTTCCTATTTTATTAATACTTATGCCTCTTCCAAATGCCTTTAAATGTACAAATTAAGTTCAGAGACGCAATTTCCTTATGAGTCAGGATATGTTGTTCCCATTTTCGTGTCTTTTTGGCCATCCTTCACTTTTTATTTGTCATATATCATCTAAATTGAATGACCCGATCACGTAAATAAGAGCTAAATTAATACTAAAAACACTTGAACAATTAACTCAAGTATACAAATTTTAATTAGAGGGACAAACATTCATGAGACAAGAAAATGTGATAACATATCTATACTCTTTTCTTACATGACATATAAGAAAAGAGTTTAGATAATTGATATATTAATTGTAGTGAGATGCTTAACAAAGCTGTAGCTCAATTTTTATGTGGTGCTAAAAATCTATTCCCTATGAGTTCTATAAGCAAATCGAAAGGAAGTTACTAGCTAGTCGACTGAGTTTTATGTCCCATGACAAACTGCAGAGGTCGTAATATCATTACTTTAATTCTATAATGCAACCCCTTCTTTTAATTCTATAATGCAACCCCTTCTTAAAGCCAGCAACTCGAAACTCTCCCACCAGCTCGAAATTGACGTTAACTAACAAATACCTCAACTTGTGTACAACTTAATATAAATAACATTACACAAAGGAAAAATTCTCTTTATTATTGAGACAAATAAAGATTGTTCTTATATTATAAAATCAAAATTTGTAAAATTTCTAATTTGTTATGGGATTCTGGAATTTTTGCCTTATATAGTCAACCTCCCGTGATCTTACAAACCCTTTAAACTGTATTAAGATAACTATACGAGTGAAAGCTCAAAAAATGTACCATAATATATATATAGTTCCACGCTAAAAATATTTCTTTTTGATTTTAACTTATACTTCACGTCGTACAAATAAGTGCAATACTTCACGTTGTCATACATTAACATAATTTTTTAAGCTTCTTCGAAATATAATAATAATAGTAATAACGTAAGTGAAAAGATACTTTAATGTATCTATATTATTATTTAAGCAATGCAGTATTTTCTTTTTCTTCTCTTTCTCTCTTTTCTTTTTCCCCCTCCTTATCTGTGTTTCGCATTTTTTCTCTGCTTTCAAAGGAACTTTAAAGCCACATATTTGTAGGGTTGAACTTAGGCGTCTAGTTTTGCTTAAAATGGACAAGATCAGTTAATCTAACCTTGCAAATTTCATGTTATTTTAAAATTGATGAAAGCCTTATTTCATATTATTTCTTCCTCATCGTTAAATGCCAACTCTTTAGCTAAAAAAAAAAAAAAAAAAGGAATGTCAACTAAATCATGGTGTCTATTCTAGCGTGATATGACAGGCCATAAATGTATGATATCAAGTCTAATTATTTAGGTTCGTATGTACACTTAATGAATAAGAAAAATGGCTTGGATGTCCTCCATAATTCGTCAAAGCATACACCTTAATATTATTTAGGATTAATTTTATAAATAACTATTGAATTATACATCATGTTTTATGCTCATCTTTAACTTTAAATTTTATACATCATGCTCTTTGAACTTTTCTACTATTACCTTAATGGTGTAATACCTAGTTATTTATCGATTATGATTCTTTGTACAAAAAAAATTCAAATTGTACCTTAAGAATATTAATGAAAAAGCCCGGTTAAGGGTTTTTATAATGTTTTGTGAGTCTTTATGACTTTAAAAGACTCAAAAATAATTTCTAGGACAAGAAAACGTCCTTTTAGGTAAAAAGGAATGAAAATGGCCAAAAATGTATGTTGGTCAAAGTTTGACCAAAAACGTCGACGGTTGACCAAAAAGTCAACTGTTGACCACGGGAGTCAAATCTCGGCAAGAAAGTCACCTGTCGACAAGAAAGTCAATGGTGGACGAGAAAGCCAAAGATTGACCCCAAAAAGTTAAAGAAAAGACGGTACGAGTAAAATCACTACAGTATAGAATTATACTGTATAGGCCGTTTTTACTGATAAAATGATATGTTTAGAACTTAAAACCACCATAGAAAGACAAGCACATTAAGTAGAATTAAAGGGCAAAAAGGGTTTTAAGAAATAAGGAAATTTTTATACAGTTTGTTTTCACACAGATAAATTTTGGACTGCCGTTCGGTAAACTAATACTGTGCATAAGTGAATCCAGTATTAGAAATACCTGTGTTAAAACAATAATGGACTGCATAACAAGGTAAAGAGCCAAACAAACCTTAGAATGGCTTACCTCATTCACCTTTTGGATTATGACATCATTATGTCATTTTAAAAAAAAAAATTGGAAAGTATTTGGTTGGCATTAGCCATGCAATGGCCGGCCACATGCCCCCCCCTAAGTCCAATTTCTGATTTTTTTGAGGACTAAGTTGTGCAATTTCAAGAAATTCCAACCTCTATAAATAGGTGAGTTCGCTATTGAAAAAAAATTAGAAAACTTAGCCAAACTTTGCCAAATTTTCTCCACCAAAATCCAAACTTCAACAAGAGAGAAAGGAAGGAAATTTTGCAAAACCAAGTGTGTTTTAAGCCTAGGGATAGTCGGTTTTACCTTAGAGAGCAAGCAAGGAAGTTTGAAAAAAAATTGGAACCCAATTCTAGGCCAAGGGCCGGTTGTGTGGGGCAAGAAGAAAGCAAGAGAGAAAAGTTGAATCCAAAGGGGGATTTAGAGTTTTGAGTGTTGATTTCCACTTAGAACATCATTTAAGAGCACTAGAGCAATTGGTGCACAAGTTGGCCAAAGGACCGGCTGTTGGAGAGGGAAAAAGGGGAGCCAAGAGCCAATCCAAAAATTCGGATTCAAGGTGAGGTAAAATTCCAAATTCTTAAGCTTTCATTTAAATTTCAATTGGAGAAATTTAAATGTATTTAAGTATGTGTTGTAATGAGCAGAAGCTCACTTTAATTTTCTGCCCTAAATTAAGATTATAGGCTATGTGCTTGTTATGGTTAGGATTTATGGTTTGGTGGTTATGATTTTTGCATGCTAGATGTTTGTGAAATGGTTAGGGTTTTTGTACATTATGTTTGATGCTAAATTTGATTTGCATGTTGAATATTGGACGTTAGAAAACGCTGCATGACCACTTTCTAGGCTCCCGCGTGTTCGGTTGAGGTTAGATGTACGTAATAGGACGTAAAATGAATGTAAAACCGAAAACTGCCATTTCGGGTGGAAACTGGCCAGTTTCGGGAAAAGCTGATTTTAAGGCCTTTAGAGGCCGAATGAGGAAAAACTCAAAACATGAAAGTTGTAGAGTAAGGTTTTTCCAAGGGGGCAGCGCAGACAGTTTTTCAAAACGAGGCTCCAATGGCCTCGGTTTTTACCAAAAACCGTGCCTGAGTGCCCAGGACCCGTGCCTAAAGTGCCCAGGACCCGTGCACGGCCAGGACTAGTTCCACAGGGTTTTTGACCACGAAAACGTCCGAACTAGGTTTTATCCAAAACACGAAAGTTGTAGAAATTTTCAATGTCTAAAACTTTCGTGAAGACAAGTTTTTCAGAATTGGTCTTAATTTTAAGATGAAAATGGCTTTCGGAAAACTGTACAGGAATTATGGAAAATCCTGTACAGGATTTATAAATTAACACAGAAAAAGTGTAATTCTGTAATTACATTGCAAAATTGACATTGAGAAACTGTTCCAAAGGCAGTTTCCAATAAAATGGACATTGAGAAACTGTTCCAAAGGCAGTCTCCAATAGTCAATAATTTTATACGACTCCTTTTAAGGTTTTCAGTTTTTTTAAAGATTGAACAAAAGGATTTTTTTAACCAAAACCTAAGAATTCTTTTCTAAAGAAATAAGTTTGTTTTAAAACCTAAGTTAAAGATTTAACCGGTTAGGGTTACTTAGGTAACCAATTAGGACAATGTAAAGATAAGTAAGGTTATATAAGAATGTTGGTTATATTACCAACAGTTCTAACCCTTACTTTTATTAATCTCAGAACGTCGCACGCCGAAGTGTCCCAACGGGATTTAACTCGACTTTTGGACACAGCTTTTACGAACGAGGTAAGTACAACTCCGCCTACAGCATGGGCTTTGTTGTGTATACTTGCCAAAGTATGATGAAAATGCTATGTAGTGTAAATGTTACCTCTTATGTGCGGTAGATAGTTTTAAGTTATAGGAAATGTTATAGAAAATGTCATGCTTTGTAGTATGCTATGATTATGTGTTATGAATATGTTATAAAATGCTATGATGATATGCTATGTTATATGCTATGGTATGTTATGTGTTATAAAAAGTTGAAATGCTATGATTTAGAATGCCATGGAATAGGTTATGATGATAAGATTATAAATTAATTGTGTGACATATCACGATGTATGCTCACTAATTAATACAATTAAGTATGAGATAATGAAAGTTATGATGGCAAATAATTTGCCTGTGTCGTACCGACCCGCGTTAGGTCGGGTTGAACTATGGATTGAATTGGAAATGGTTTGGCCGCCCCAACCAATTCATAGTTGCGCGCCCGGTACGAACACTTACGTTATGGGACCCACAAGATAAGACAAGATAAGTTATGATAAGTTAAGAAAGCAAGTTACGATTAATCAAGCAAGCATAATGAAGCATAAATGGCTCATGCATAAGTTAAGATAAGTTATATTATGTTATAGTTATGATTAGTGTAGTATGCTAGTTAGGATATGTGTGATGTGTTTTATTTAAAGTAAATTGCGGTATAGAATAGTTGTACTTGCTGAGCGAAAGCTCACTGTCTTACGTCTGTGCTGTAGGTAAGCAGCCCGGAAATAATTCTTGATGCAAGATGGAGGGCATGGATTGGCGGACTGTGAAATGTGGGAATAAACCGCTACGCGTTTCGTTATATTATGTAATTATGAAATAAGTTTTATTTACACCCAAACAACGTAATTAATGTTCGATATACATTTATATTTCGTATGTAAGTACAGTATAAAAAAAAAAAAAAAAATTTCCGCTGTGTAAGTTATGTATGTACGATATGTATGTATGGTAACGACCTGTGCTAGGCGGGTCGTTACAGAGTTGGTATCAGAGCGGTTCCCTGCGATCAAATTTCACAGTCAGCCTGCCATCGCCGCCATCATTGTAAGTTAAAAATTTTATTTTCGTATATTAATAATTATTATGCGCCTATATTATGATAGACTTGACGATATGGACCCGGACCAAGTCGACGCGGACCGAGAGGCGACGAGGTCATTCTTTCAGTCGTGTCCGCTTATGTTTGACGGCACGAGACGTACGGTACCAGTGGCAGCATGGTTGTATGATATGGAGTTGATCTTCCATACCTGCCACATCGAGGCCCGGCTACAGGTTTCCTTGGCTAGCCGATGTTTCGCTGTTGACGCTAGGATATGGTGGATCATCCTTGGAGAGCGTCAGTTGCCGAGCCGCACGTGGCCGCATTTTCGCACGGCAGTGATGGCTCGTTACGGGCCGATGATAGGCGAGGGAGCGGGCGATGTACTCCGCGATGCTGAGATCTATGAGGACATGCACCACACTCGTTACCTCAGCTACGAAGCTGATTGGCACGCGTATCCTCAGGAGACGATGGCCCATTATTGTCGACGATTCCAGGAGTCGATGCTGCCATACATTCCTCAGTATCTACAGAGTCC
>CM046374.1:30854100-30902816 GCA_025413025.1 Ficus hispida
TTAAGAAAGAATAAGAAAGCATAATTGGTTCATGCATTGATTAAGTTTAAATTGTTTTGCGGTAAATAGTTGTACTTGCTGAGCGAAAGCTCACAACTTACGTTTATGCTGTAGGTAAGCTCCCTATGAGCAATACTTGATACAAGATGGGGGGCATGGCAGGGCTAACTGTGAAACTACGGGATGGAGACCGCTACGCGTTTTGTGTTAAATATATGTCCTTATTATTGAGTTTTATTAGTTGTATTTCGAATTAAGTTTAATACTTAAATACTCAAATAAATATATATATGGTTATAAGTAATTATATGGTCGAGTTACCTTTATAATTGCAACAAAAAGAAAAAAAATATATATATTTCGTATTTTCCGCTAGTTAAGTAAGTGTCAGTTTTTATGTAAGATAAGTATGGTAATGGCCTACGTAAGAAGGGGTCGTTACAGAGTTGGTATCAGAGCGGATTCCTGCTTTCCGGTTTCACAGTATGCCTGCCAGCACCACAGTCATTGTAAGTTAATATTATTTTTTTTGTACGAATATTATTATGTAAGTAATAATATGATAGTTTGTATGATATAGATTCGAGATTATGGACGATGATCGTGCGCCGCACTAGTGTTCTACGGAATGCAGCCTTTGCTGTTCGATGGGACTCGACGAACAGTATCGTTAGCAAGCTGGTTGTACGACATGGAGTCGATTTTTAGGATTTGCCACATAGAGGCGCACCTCCAGGTTTTATTAGCTACTCGGTGTCTAGCTGCGGAGGCTAGGATATGGTGGATGACCATAGGGGAACCAGCTATGCAGGGAGGTACATGGGTGGATTTTCGCGCTTTGATTACCGTGCGTTTCGGATTACCACCGGACGAGGACGCCAACATGCCTGCACGTGACCCCGAGATTTACAACGATATGTATCTTTCGCGTTTTCTTAGTTATGTTGCAGATTGGAGCGCCTACCCTAATGAGTCGATGGGCCATTACTGTCGACGGTTCCAGGAAGCCATGCTACCTCACATTTTACCGGCCTTAGGAGACCCGTTGCTACAGGCGTTGTTTCTTATTCGGGACGGGTTACCTCCCTATGTCAGGGCTTTTGTTCCGGAGCCTATAGCTGGGATGACATTAGAGGGTATGATAGAGATTATCATGGAGGCGGAGATTATAGTTCAGGGGATACAAGCTGCCGCCCCAGAGGAAGACCAGGTCGTTCCAGTCCACGATGCGGATATTGAGGAGGCTGGAGCAGAGAACGATGTTATGGCCCCTGCGGATATTCCTGCCGACCCTGAAGACCATCCTGAAGACCCTCCCGTTATCAACATCGAGAGTGACGACGAGGAAGAAGACTTTGACGATCTCGAGGAGCCGGAGGAAGATCCCGAGGAGATTTTATTTGACCATGCTGATTGGGACGCGGACTCCGACGTTTCTTCCGACAGATAGATAGCGTAGACTGTTTAGATCGAGGATGACTTTTTGTATTTATGCTTTTTGACATTAGGATTGTACATAGATAGTTATGATGGTTAAGTGATAGACACTACCATCTTATTTTGACCTTGTTATATATAGTAAGTAGTTTGTGTATAGTATATATACATAGTATTATCTAAGTAGGATATACTTTTTGTATATGTACAAAAAAAAAAAGTTTATATATGATATGTATATGATGATGTTATGATATTCTGATAACGCATTATTTATGATAAGTTTATGAAAAAGTTATGATATGATAAGATGAAATCACGATGGATTCTCTATATGACATTTTATGATATGATGTGATGTTATGGACTATGCTATATGATAAGATATGAATGAAAGAAATGATGTTTAAAGTATAATAATATCTTTCTGTAACAACATAGGAATTTGAAAATGGTACGTCCCCGCAAGCAAATGAACCTGAATCCGCAAGAACCGGATCTTGCAAATGTTGTAGCTACTTTGCAACGACAATTGCTGGAACAGCAACAGGAAACAAACCAGCTTAGAGAGCAGGTAGCACGTTTAAATCAGATACCCCAGGCTAATGAAGTGCCACTTCAAGATAACCCTGTACCCCCAGTAGCACCGCAAGTACCAGGGGTCCGTCAAGGGATTCCACAGAATGTAGAAGTCCCGTTAGTACCAGAAGGGATTCAAGCAAACCCACCCTTAGTTCGGGAAGACCTATTGTTCGAGCGGTTTAGACGAATGAAGGCACCTGAGTTTGAAGGAACTACAGACCCGTTAGAAGCCGACAACTGGTTAATTGATATCAAAGTAATTTTGGATTGTATGGGAATTACGGAGCGGGAAAAAGTTCTATGTGCTTCCTTTGCACTTAAGAAGGATGCCAGACATTGGTGGATGACGGTCCAAATGCGCAGAGATGTAGCGGCAATGAGTTGGCAAGATTTTGTAGCCGAATTCAGAATGATGTACTACAACAGCGAAATCTTGGCAGCTCAACAAGACGAGTTCACCAGTATGAAACAGGGGTCATTGACAGTGCTAGAGCCTGTTAAGAAATTTGAGCAGCTAGCTCGCCTGTGCCCAGAACTTATACCGAACGAAACTACGAAAGTAAGAAGAATGATGAAGATGTTTCGAACGGACATTGCCAAGCAAGTCAGTGCTGGCAGTAGCCCTCCAACCCTTGTATCTGATTGTATCAGTCGAGCAATAAGAGCCGAGTACTGGATTAACCAGGATAAGGAGGCAAGGGCTCAGATTTTCAAAGCCAAGAAAGAGGAGAAAGCTGTGGTGAAACAGTTTCAGCCCCGACAGAACCAGGAATTGTACCCGAGAGGTCAGACCAATAATTCTGGCCAAAGTTCCAAACAGTTTGGGAAGAACAAAAGAAAAGGGAATGCTACCGGTCAGAGTCAGCAGAGGAATTTCCCTAAAAAAAGGAACAACCGAGGGAATGAGGATAATAGCAACGACTATCCAGTGTGCGTGCAATGTGGAAAGAAGCACCTGGGAATATGCAGATTGGGAACCAACGCCTGCTACCTTTGTGGAAAAGAGGGCCATTATGCGAAAAATTGCACTCTGAACAGCCAGAACCAGAACCAGAACCCTCAATACCAGAATAGAAATGCGAGCAGTCAGCTGCATGCGGTTCAAGCAAAACTCGAAGGCCCTTCGATCGCCCAAGGAAGATTAGAAGCTCCTGAACCCCAAGCCAGGATTTATGCCTACACAAGGGGAGATGCTGAAGCTGGAACTTCCCATGTGGTGACAGGTCAGATTTCTATCGCCACCTATGATGCAATTGCTCTATTTGATTCTGGTGCCACCCATTCTTTTGTGTCGATGGAGTTTGCCCGGAAATTAGGAAGAGGTGTGGTTAATTTAAAACAACCCTTCAGAACCTCCCTTCCATCAGGAGAAATTTTGTTGTCCGACTCTTGGATGCAAAAGGTTCCAGTAATCATTTGTGGTAGAGAACTACATGCAGACCTCATCGCAATCAAGCTTCAAGATTACGATGTTATTCTAGGAATGGACTTCTTATGTAAGTACAATGCTAAGATTGATTGTCAGAAGCGTTGTGTTACGTTTAATCTCCATGGTGAGGAAGAATTCAATTTCTACGGTCAGTCCCGAAATTCCTCAACTAGGCTAGTATCGGCATTGAAGGCATGGAAAATGTTGGCTAATGGATGCCAAGGATATCTAGCTAACATGGTGGATAAAGAGCAAGAGATGGAGTTAAAGCCGGAAGATATTCCCATCATCAGGGAATATGTGGATGTCTTTCCAAAAGACTTACCAGGAGTTCCTCCCGAGCGGGAAATTTCTTTCGAGATAGAATTATTGCCTGGAGCTGCACCAATATCAAAAGCACCTTATCGTATGGCCCCGGCCGAACTTAGAGAACTCCAAGTACAGTTGCAAGAGCTGTTGGACAAGGGATTCATTCGACAAAGCCATTCCCCTTGGGGAGCACCAGTTTTATTCGTCAAAAAGAAGGATGGATCATTGCGGATGTGCATCGACTATCGCGAGTTGAATAAGCTTACGATTACGAATAAGTATCCTCTCCCTAGAATTGATGATCTTTTTGATCAACTTAGGGGAGCAGTAGTATTCTCGAAGGTGGATTTGCGATCGGGATACCATCAACTCAGAATCAAGGAGGTGGATATTTCTAAGACGGCTTTTCGAACGCGCTACGGACATTATGAGTTTCTTGTCATGCCATTTGGACTTACCAATGCACCAGCTGCTTTTATGGATCTGATGAACCGAGTGTTCAAAGAGTACCTAGACAAGTTTGTCATCGTTTTCATCGACGATATTTTGATCTACTCAAAGTCCAGGAAGGAACACGAGCAACACCTCAGAATGGTTTTGGAGATGTTAAAACGGAATCAGCTCTATGCCAAATTCACTAAATGTGAATTTTGGTTGGAAAAAGTTCACTTCTTAGGTCACGTGGTTTTAAAGGAAGGAATTTCCGTTGATCCTGCTAAAGTAGAGGCGGTTAGTACGTGGCAAGCACCCAAAAACGTTACGGAGATACGGAGCTTTCTTGGTTTAGCCGGATACTACCGACGTTTTGTTGAAGGATTCTCCAAGATTGCAGCACCACTTACGGCTCTTACTTGAAAAGGAAAGAAATTCGAGTGGACACAGAAATGTGAAGAAAACTTTCAAGAGCTCAAGAGGAAGCTTACTAGCGCTCCAATGTTATTAATTCCTGATGTGGACGCAGGAAATTTCGTAATTTATAGTGATGCTTCTAAAACAGGATTAGGAGCAGTCCTGATGCAAAAAGGAAATGTGGTCGCCTATGCCTCACGTCAACTGAAGGATCATGAACGGAACTATCCGACGCATGATTTAGAGCTCGCGGCGGTGGTTTTCGCATTAAAAATCTGGAGACATTATTTGTATGGGAATAGATGTGAGATTTATACCGATCATCAGAGTCTCAAATACATCTTCACCCAAAAGGAGCTTAATATGAGACAACGTAGATGGCTAGAACTCGTGAAGGATTATGATTGTGAAATCCTTTACCACCCTGGAAAAGCGAACAAGGTAGCAGATGCTCTAAGCAGAAAATCATCTGGTATGCTGATGTCTCTTGGAACGTTGCCCAAGCCACTTCAAAAGGAGATTTCTGATTTTAGTATGGAGATGATAACGGGGAAATTGGCGATCCTGACTCTCCAGTCCAATCTCCTAGAATCCATTAAGCTTCATCAAGAGAAGGATTCCTTTCTGCAAAAGGCGCAACTCTTTGGTGGAAAGAATAAAGAATTTAAGACCTCTTCGAATGGGGTAATTCTTTTCAAGGGAAGGATTTGTGTCCCTAACTTCGAATCTCTTAGGAAACAAGTTATGTCTGAAGCGCACAAGACGCCATATTCAGTACATCCCGGAGCTACCAAGATGTACAAGGACCTCAGAGAAAACTATTGGTGGCCAAATATGAAGAATGAAATTGCAGATTTTGTGTCAAAATGCCTAACTTGTCAGAAAGTTAAGGCTGAACACCGGCAACCTGGTGGAGATCTTCAGAAAATCGAGCTTCCAGAGTGGAAATAGGAACAAACTACTATGGATTTTGTAGTTGGTTTACCCAGGACCGCAAGTGGGAATGACATGATTTGGGTAATTGTGGATAGATTAACCAAATCAGCCCACTTTATTGCTATCAAGGCTACCTTTTCAGTAGAGAAACTAGCTGAAATTTACGTATCCCAGATTGTTAGGCTACATGGAGTGCCAAAATCTATCATTTCAGATCGTGATGGACGTTTCACCTCTCGATTTTGGAAGAGTGTTCACACGGCTATGGGATCAAAACTGAAGTTTAGCACAGCTTTTCATCCTCAGACTGATGGACAATCGGAACGGACAATCCAGACACTAGAAGATATGCTGAGATCATGTGTTATGGATTTCAAAGGAAGCTGGGATCAGAAGCTACCTTTGATCGAATTTTCTTATAATAACAGTTATCACGCGTCAATTGGTATGGCACCATTTGAAGCGTTATATGGAAGAAAATGTCGATCTCCCATTCATTGGCAAGAAGTTGGACAGAAGCAGCTTCAAACTACAGATTTCATCAGAAAGACTTCAGAGGATATCAAGATGATCAAACAGAGACTCGACGTGGCTTTCAGTCGACAGAAAAGTTATGCTGATAAACGTCGAAGACCTTTAGAATTCCAAGTTGGAGATTCTGTTTTTCTTAAGATTGCTCCTATGAAGGGAATTATGAGATTTGGTAAAAAGGGAAAGCTTAGTCCGAGATATACGGGACCATTTGAAATCCTTGAGAGGATTGGAAGAGTAGCCTATAAGCTTGCCTTGCCGCCAGAATTAGCTTATGTGCATAACGTATTCCACGTTTCGATGTTGAAAAAGTATGTACCTGATTCTTCTCATGTGTTAAATCAAGAACCAATCGAAGTCCAAACGGATTTAACGTATGAAGAAAAGCCAGTTCGGATTCTGGATCGGGAAGAAAAGGTTTTAAGAAACAGAACCATTCCTATGGTGAAAGTGTTATGGCGGAATCATAATATTGAAGAAGCAACGTGGGAACTAGAGAAGGATATGAGAAAGAGTTATCCCAGTTTGTTTTGATTTTCGAGGACGAAAATTTTTAAGGGGGGTAGATTGTAATAACCAACCTTTTTACAAATTTACGATTTCCTTTTTAAGGAATCAAAAGTTTGTATTATGTATGTTAATATGAAATGCTTGATCTGATTTATCAGAATTATAATTTATGTACGATTTTATTTCAGTCAAATATTGATCAGAATAATCTAAGGTATGATTTAGTCAGTTTTGCAGTTTTTTCACAGTATAAAATTATACTGTGAAAAACTATAATTTCGGATAACGAAGCCAAAATTAGGTTTGGGGCTATTGTAGAAAAATCAAGCACAATATTTAGAGTAAGAAGAACCAAGTAGTTTTTAGTTCTAAGAAGAATTTTTATGCAGTTCGGTTAAGTGCAGATAAATTCTGGACTGCAGTTCAGTAAAACAGTACTGTTATTAGTAAAAACAGTATTTGTAAAATCCTTATTAGTATGATTATGGACTGCATTGTGAAGGAAAACCAAATGGAACCTTGTTAGGGGGACACCTCACCTAAGTAATGATTAAAATTTAATTATTGGAATTTTTGAAAATTCTAGAAAGTATTAGCATTGATTAACTTGGATCAAGCTTGGCCAACAAGCTTCCTCAGATGGCCGGCCACCTCTTGGAATCTAGGTAAAATTGTAGCTGTTTTTGGAGGACCTAAATGCAATCTAGACAATAAAAATTTAAGTTTGGCTTTTTAATTGTGTGGTAAAATTTGGCCTTGAGTCATTAGGACACATCACCCTTTTGGTTCATCTTCTTGCTCTCTTCTCTTCCAAGAAAGCCGATCATCAAGAGAGAAAAAAAGAGTGGAGTGGTCAGATTTTTTTTGAGTGAAAATCAAGGAGGAAAAAAATTGAAAACCAAGCTTAAATCCACTTCCAAGTTTAAGGTAAATCCATTCAACCCTTTAGCTTTTCATTTGAGTTTTTGTTCAAGGATTTAGATGTATTTTTCAGTTGGGTATGTATGAGCTTAAGCTCAATTATTTTTTTTTCATTCAATGGCTTGGTTTAAATTAGTATGTGCTTGATTTGGTTTAGGGTGAGCTAGATCTATGTTTTGGTATGCTAGAGCTAGGTTTTTGGCTTTTGTGTTTGAAGTTATGCTTTAACGTATGTGCTTGTATGTGTATGTTTACTAGCTGCTGATTTTTATGTCCCCACATGTCTAGGAAAGATTATGGTATGCCTATGTTATGATTAATTGGTTGTATGTTGAATTAGAATGAGAAAAATCAACTTAAAACCCTAAATTGGTAAAAATTGAACTATTTGGTAAAATGGTTGACCAAGTGTATGTTAATGGAAATTTTACGTTAAACGCTGCTTGTATGATGTAAGCTCACGGTTGCGACCGTTTGAGGTAGGGTGTGCGTTATTTCGCGTATCAAACGATTAAGAAACAAGCTGCCAATTTTCGGACCAAACTGGACAGTAATTTTAAAACGAAATTTTGAAGCCCTTAGAGGCAGATTTTGGAAAAAGTTAAAACTACAAAGTTGTAGAAAATTAAAAATCCTAGGGATAACGCGGACAGAATTTGAAAAATAAGCTCCAAAGGCTTCCATTTTTGTGAAAACCCGAGACTGGCCACCCCAGACCCCATGCACGGCCAGGACTCTTCAACGAGGGAAAAGCGAAGGTTAAGGGCAGAATTAGGTTTTGTGTAAAAAATGAAAGTTTCAGGAATTTATGAGGTCTACAACTTTCATTAAGAAAACTTTTTCAAATTCAAAGTAGATTTTTAAATAAAACTGAATCTTAAAACTGAGCAGGAAATAGGCAATTCCTGCACAGAGTTTTCAAAACAGTGCATGAGCAGACAAATTCCTATACGTGCACTGCTAACTGAAATTATTAGATTGTTTTCAATGAACAATTATCAAAATATCACATTTTTCTATCTTTATAAAATAAGTCAAATTCAGTTTTATAACAATGGTTTAGAAAGAATTAAACAAGGTTTTAAAGTATGCTAAGTAATATGGTAACCCTAGTAAGACACTTAGTAATCGATTATGTTACTAAAAATTACTATTGAACTAAGTATATTGAAAGTATACCTATAGTAACCAAATAGGTTACTAATTTTATATGCTAAGTTTTGAAACTAAGATTACTTAGGATAACCAAATTGGATACCACTAATGGGTCTTAGCAACCCAATGGGATAGTAACCTAATTATGTTTGGGCTTATACCCCGGGTTACTGATGGTAACCTAAAAGGATACTATTTAAGTATAACTAACCAAGATTTGTTTAAGTAATCAAACATGATACGGTTTGATTGTTTTTAGGTCAGGTGCCCTAAGGTTACATCCAGTAACCGAAAAGGATACCATGTTAGTAGGGGACATATAACTAGGGTAAATGTTGAGTGTTGGTTAGGATACCAACATTTAATATAATGAACTATTGTGAGATAGAATGATTCTTACGTCCTTTTTGGAAACAGGCAAGTAACCTGTTGTTGCAATTCGTTGGAGTAACAAACCCCAGTGCTAGTATAACCTGTAAGTACAACTTCGCCTACAGCATAGGCAAATCATTTTACTGGTTGCATGTTTTAAAAAAAAAATTCATGCACTTATATCTGTGATGCATATGATTATGCTTTATTATTGTGACATCATGAAGCATGTTCACTAATGATAATGTACATGATAAGAGTAAGATTAAGTTCAAGTAAGAAACTGTTTTCAAGTAAATGTTTTTAAGTAAGATGTTAAGCAGTTTTAAATCGTGTCGTATCGACCTGCACTAGGTCAGGGTTGGTTCATGGTAATGAGTTGGACAGGGCTGGCCGCCCCAACCATTCCATGGCAGCGCGCCACGGTACGTACACTTATGTTAGGGGCCCGTAGTATGTTAAGTTAAGAAAGAATAAGAAAGCATAATTGGTTCATGCATTGATTAAGTTTAAATTGTTTTGCGGGTAAATAGTTGTACTTGCTGAGCGAAAGCTCACAACTTACGTTTATGCTGTAGGTAAGCTCCCTATGAGCAATACTTGATACAAGATGGTGGGGCATGGCAGGGCTAACTGTGAAACTACGGGATGGAGACCGCTACGCGTTTTGTGTTAAATATATGTCCTTATTATTGAGTTTTATTAGTTGTATTTCGAATTAAGTTTAATACTTAAATACTCAAATAAATATGTATATATGGTTATAAGTAATTATATGGTCGAGTTACCTTTATAATTGCAACAAAAAGAAAAAATATATATATATTTCGTATTTTCCGCTAGTTAAGTAAGTGTCAGTTTTTATGTAAGATAAGTATGGTAATGGCCTACGTAAGAAGGGGTCGTTACAATATGTATGTACGGTAGCGGCCTGTGCTGGGCGGGTCGTTACACAAACAAAGCACTTTAATAGATTATTCAAACACTTATAAATTAGTTTTCAGACGTAAAAATTCAAACAGTTTCTATAAAACTCTGCTAAATAAGCCTATAAATAACCAATAAGATAACAATAAAAGCGGCAACAGCAAAAAGATACCCAACTAGAAAAACGTCATTAAAATGAAAACGACAAGAACCTTCAGAAACAATAATATCAACATAATATATATATATATATATATATATATATATTGTGACTTTTTAGTTTTGATAGAGTTTTTATTTTTGTTTTTAGTCAATAGAAGAAAAGTAAAATATGTGACTTTTTAATAAATGCTTGAAAATTACATTTTGAAAAATTAAGACTGAAAATCGGTATTCGCAATACTATTTGAATGTAATATATTTCAGTTGTCCAGTATGGAGTGAATAGTTGCTCATTTTTGTTTGTTTTGCAAGTTGATACAACATAGGGCCAAAGTTTTGCTTTCAACTTGTGATACGTTAATACTTTTCTCGTATACTTTTCTTAAGAGGGAATGATATTTTCGTAGGTAATATCTTTTGTCCAATGAGATCCATCGTATCTAATATCAAGATTAAGACCTTCTAACACTAAACCGTTAATATGTAATATTCTTTTGCTAATACTTGACACGTATAGTAAAAGTTTTCAAATATAACATGTCCATGAGTCTTAAACCAAAAAAGAATTATATGTACCGAATTTGTAAGGCCGCCGAATATGAGACTCATCTTATTTTCTTATTTTGACATTTCATTAGTCATCCTTTTGTATCATGCACAGAATGAGACATATTAGAAAACAATTAATATTACACAACCCCAAAGTTGTTGTAGTAGGTTCCTGTCTCCTTCCTTTTTCCTTTTGCTCAGCACGCCAAAATAGAAAATTTGTGTCAATGTTCTAGAAGTATCTAACATGGAAACAGATCATGCAGTGAATGGGGTCCCATATGCCATTAATTGCTCGCGGTTGCTTTTGGAGTCATGTTATCCAAAAAGGGAACCTGTTAACCAAATATAATTCTCAGCTTCGTTAAGAACACTATTTTAACCCGAGATCATAATGACGTTGTCACAAGAAATCAACAACCGAATCATCAAAAGGCAAAGCCAGAAACTGGTTCGGGTTCCTGAAATACAAAGGAGAAGGATTTTATTTTCTGGAAGTTGCGCACAACCAAATACAAAGTTTTTATTTACTGAGTGATCTATTTAATTCCTCTGCATATATAAGGAGATTATATTTTTATTTTCTGGATTGCTTTAATTATTATAATTACCTCCTTTGCATATTATTATTATTTTTTAAATATAAATGGAGGAGTCGCCAACACACAGGTTTCTAGAGGAAAAAATGTTTTCTACTTGATTTTTCCCAAGGGAAAGAATTGGATTAATGTTTTGTCAAATAAAAAATTTAGGATACTTTTACCGACGAAATTGTTTTGTTGTGTGAAAAATCAATAATTAAATTCAACTTTTCAAAGCAACTAGTTGTATTCACACTTGCAAAATAGACAAAGCAAAAGAAAAGTGAAAAAAATAAAAATGAAAAATCCACATGACGATGATGTGACAATACGTGACAACCACGTTGCTATCATATGATAAGCAAGGAAGCCATTACCCAAAAAGTCATTGACTCCTTTAAATATAGGTAAGAAATGAGTTTGTTTGACAAATTTTTTGCTTTTACTTTTGGTATTAAGTAGAAGAAGAAAAGTAAAAAATGTCGCTTTTTAGTCCAGGTGGTTGGGTCCACATTTTGAAAAGTACTTAATTAATGCTTTAAAATGGTTTTTAAAATGTTTTAATAAACAATAAAAATATGCAAAAAATGGTAAATATCCCTTATCGTAAGACATATAATTGCATATAATTGCCATTGTAAAGAAAAACTAAAACTCATTAATATTAACATAATAGAAGTAAGACGAACCAAATAGTCAAATTCTAAAGAAAAGTCATTATTTATAGTCCAAGACCATATAGACTGATAGGTAGATAGATAGAAGGTTTATTTATTTATTAAATAACTAGACAAGTCGGAAAAATCCATCATATATATATATGTATATATATATAAGATTTTACTGAAACTCTATTACAAATTTTAGAACTGTATGTTTTGAGAAGCTACATTTTTCTTACTAGATTGGAAGCACTTTTGGTTAGACAAAGTTCTTCTAACAAATTATCCCAACATTTTTAAAAGGTAGTTTTGAGACATAGAAAGTCTACAACAACTTCTACGAAACAATACCAAATAAGCCTGTGATGACCTATAAGATGACATATAAAAGCAGCAACAGCAAAAAGATAACCAACTAGAAAAAACGTCATTAAAATGAAAAACGACAAGAACCTTTAAAAACAACAATATTAACATACAAAGAACAACAAGCAGGAAAACTACAATAATCTAAGGGCATGAAAGTTATTCCCTGTTCTCAATCAATAAATACCAATGTGTTTGATGATCCGTCTAACTGTTTCCTTGTTTTTTTTTTTTTTTTTTTTTTTTTAAACTTTATTTGGTTAATAGAGAAGAGCTTCTCTATGAATAAGCATTGAAAAACCAAAAAAGAAAGAGAAAAATAAAAGGATATGAAAAGATTGAAGAAAAGGATATGAAAAGATCGAAGACACTAGTTCATGAGAAATTGTATTATGGCCACCAACTTTAATCCCGTTTTTTATTTACATGATATGATATGGGAGTTGTCATTCTTATATTGATAATTATTTAAAAGATTACGATATTAATTTATAATAAGTGGTAACAGCTACAGACGAAAAGATAATAAACAACTCATTACTACATAAGTTAATTAATACAAAAAAAATTGAGATTAGAATTAGTATTCCTAACACTATTCATCAAAATAATTAAAAAATCTCAAAAGCATCCAACTGAAATGAGAAAAGCCGAATCAATGAAAAAAATCTTAATTTCAACTACTCTTCATTACCTACTATATATCAATTTAATGGAATTAATTCTAAAAGATATAGCAGAAGAACTTTTGTTGCATTCGATCTTAAACTTCATACATATATATGTATAATATGATATGGTCCCTAAAAGACTTTTATTTAAAAATTACAAAATAAGAAGCTCATGGCTGCATAATTTCAGTGTTAAGGATCTCAAATCGCATTTTCAATTCACACAGAGTGGTGGGATGCTTTGTTCGTTTGTAAAGAAATTAGTTGGATCAACTCTAGTCTTCACCTGAATCAACCTGTAGAAATTATTCTTGAAATACTTTGTACCCCAAATGCTTGCTCGTGTTATACTTGTGGTGCCACCATCATACTTAAGGTTATTCGTCCCAATGTCAAGGTCTCTAAAGTTAAAATATGTAGCCCTAGGATTTTTGGACACATAAGGAGTCGTGTAATTGTAAAGCCTTCTCACCCAACTCACATGCTTTTCTTCTTCTTCTTCTCCTTCCCATCGCACGAGGTGATGAATCATGTAGAGGTTTCCCGCTCGGTGAGGGAATGGGATTGCGGATTCTGAAATCTCGTTCATTTTTCCTCCATAAGGATATACATCGATTATTGCTCTTCCTACGTCTTCTTCGTACAGCATTCCCAACATTGTTTCAACCACGTTATCTGGAATAGGCTCTTTCACAAAATCAGATTTCGCTTTGAAAGATAACATATTGAAATTAGATGTCCTATTAAGCAGAGCGTCCAAGGATTCTCCATTTCTGAATAGATCATTAAAAAAGAGAAAGGATTCCACCCATCTCATTTCGGAGCACTCCTGTCCTTGCAAGCCCAACTCAGGAAACTCCTCTTTCATCAACTCAAGTAGCTTATCCACGCCACCATGGAACGTGCCCCGGACATTAGCTTCTAGCACAATTTTCGAATCATTCGAAGACGTTTGGAACTTCATGTAGACTGTTAGATTCTCATCGACTTTGTCTGCACGGCGTTGCCACCGATGAAAGAGCGTCTTAGTCGCATTGTGTTCCATGTTCCTCCAAACATCAAATACAGCTACCGTCTTTGGCACTGGAACTAGTCGAATTTTCCATTCTACAACGATTCCAAAGCTTGCCGGTCCACCACCACGTATGGCCCAAAACAAATCTTCCCCCATAGATTTCCGGTCACGAATTCTTCCTTCAGCGTCGACTATTTTTGCGTCAAGAATATTATCAGCCGAAAGGCCATATATTCGCGTTAAATAGCCATAGCCTCCTCCACCGAACTGTCCACCAACGCCCACAGAGTGGCAATCTCCGGCAGGGAAGCCAAGATTTTCACTTTTCTGACCAATCGCATAATAGAGTTCACCTAGCGTTGCTCCGGATTGAACCCAAGCCGATTTGCTCTCCACGTCAATGGTAACCGAGCTTAGGTTTCTCATGTCAATCACAACATATCTTGGGACATTAAAGTAAGACACATATGAAAGGCCCTCATAATCATGGCCACCACTTCGGGTTCTAATCTGTACGCCTTGTTTCTTGGCGCAGTAAACCGTGGCCTGGACATGGGAGACATGAAATGGTGTGATGATAACTGGTGGTTTCGGGGTTGAAGGAGAAGAAAACCGATCATTTTGTATCGATGAATTCAGCACAGTTGAATATGCCGAATCATTTGGAGTGTAGAAAATGGGTTCATGAAGGGAGGCAGAGTAGGATACATGACTAGCAAGGCACTCTAGGAAGTCTTGTGGAGTGTGTGCTGAAGCTTCAATTGAAAATGAAAAGAGAAAGACGAAAATTTGGGCAAAAGATAAACAGATTAATGGGAAGAAATTCATTTTCATGTGAACGTGAAAGGATATACTAATTGCCTCTCATATTTATAGAAGCTAATAAGTAATATGCTCCCATTGTATATCTTTTCTATGTCATAAAATCAATAAATTTCCAAAGAAGTACATAAAAATCAATTTGTATGACAGCATTGGGTTTGATGAATGAGAGTATTAAAATTTGACATGCATGTGCTTACTTGACCAAATGAACTTCTCTATATGTGGGACATGACAAACGGAAGGATTTGTCCAACTAAATATATGAAAGCAACGTGGGAAAGAAATTTTTTTTGATAGCTATACGTCTAGAAAACTCATTTAATCCGTTTGCATGACATCATTGGCCGGTTTTATTTAGAGCTGTAATAACCAAGCTAGCTGGTTTAAAAATTCTACTCACGATTTCTTCAATGATATATTGAAAAATATCAGTTTAAAGATTAGGGAAGAAATTAAAACAAACATAAATTTCATATTTGAAGAGATAAATTCAAATACGTTTTATTCTTTTCATATATACTTTCCTCACTCAAAGATATAGGACTTCTTGCTATGTTTTATACTGAATATATATAGTTGGACTGGGCGCGCTTCATATGTACAATATAGACAAGACAAACAAAACAAAACCAATAAATAATAAATTAATTAACTAGATTAAAATTAAAAATATTTCTTTTACAAAAAAAAAAAAAAAAAAAGTTACCATATGATGGACATTGAACCAGCCTGTGTTGACAATTAAGGGGAAGCGTCCTTTTTAAAGTGTAGCAAGACATTATCCTCACTCAGATATAGGACTTCTTATAAATAAATAAATAAATGGAGAGGATAACCTAAAAAATAAAAGTCCTTATTTAAATTTATTAAAAAGAGAAAAATCATAATCCAACTTCAATTGCAGGCTAAATCAAAATAACGTAAAAAGAAACAACGTAAGACAAACGTACTCATACTAAATTTGGATTCCTTAATACTCTTTTAAACCCTTTTACTTTTGAACATGGAATTTATGGGCATTTTTTTTTCCTAAGTCAGTAATTATGCTTTTTGCATATTATTAAGTTCCTTCAATTTATAACAATATATTTACGAAAACAGAATCTTCATTTTTTTTTTATGAGCAAGTGCATAACTATCAAGTTTTTCACTTGATTTGTCGTTCCTAGTATTCGAAACCCAATATCTTTGGCACTGCTTGAAGAGGGTGTAAAATTACTTAAACACTTGTTGCAAAGTTGTTTCTTTATCCTTCGTAGCATTTTTAAACCCTTTTCTAAGTGATTACCCTTAAACACTTTCAATTAATTTAAGAATTCACACCAATTAGATATATCACCTAATGAAAATCCGTAGAAAATTATTTTAATAATATATTAAACCTGTCATTATTAGTTGATATCTTAAGGTATTTAACATGTTTATATTTTTAATTTGTTATAAATTTTGTTTTAGTTTATGCCCTCTTTGAAATAGAATCCTAACTCCATTTCTAACCTTTTTAAATAATCAGATCGTTTATGTAAAGATTTCAAAAAATCAAGGTTTCTGTTTCTCGAAAATTACTAACGCTCACAAGAAAGCGACTCCCACAGGCCCATAATTTAGAGGTGGCATGACGTGGTGGTTCGGCACAATTGGAATATGGACATAGAGGAACTTTGTTGGTACAAATTGCTATAGCAACTAATAAAAAAAAAAAAAAATGGCGACTCATCATTTGCACGTACGGCCGGTTTCTGAGTTGCAAAATTAAAAAATAAAAAATAAAAAAATATATCCCAAACACCTGAAGCGTAGCTCACATGCACTTGGTGGCACATGTCGGCGCATGTATTTCCCGCCTAGGCTCCCTTTTGATGCATCAATAATTGTGAGATTCAAATTTTGGTTTCTTTTTTTTTTTTTCCAAATTTTTTTGACATAGTTTTTATTTATTTGAATTATTAACTGTGCAAAATCGTACTTTGGTAGAGTAAGCTTTAGATTTTGTGCTAAAAATGTTATGTTTTTGCATGAATTTTTTTTTAGGCTATCTAGAAGCTATCTGTGTAGTGTTGTACATCCCATCATGATATTTAATTTAATTTTTCGTTCTTGAAATGTCTTTTTAAGGGTGAAACTATTTTTCTTTCTTAAATAAAAGTCATACCCACTTCCATTTGACGAGAGCGTTGCTTTATATCCCCTTTGAGAAATATCAGCTTTTTATTTTTATTTTTATTTTTATTTTTATTTTTTAAATGGAGCCGAATTGGTATTCCATTGCTATAGTGGTAAGTTTTCTAAAAGTTGTTTTTCACTTACCGATTCTGGAAGTTGCTTCTTCAAGTTTTTTGATGAGATATCATAAGTGTTTTTTTTTTTTTAATCTCTAGAAGAGCTTTTAATCAAGTAAAAACGCAACATTTTCATCCTTACGTAGAAACTATGAAGAAAGCACCATAAATGAAACGAATATATAACTGACAGAAAAATGGGCTAACCCAACCAATCTTGCTTGAATAATTGATCAAAGGGCCACGGTTTAATAATTGACTATTATATAATACACGAATCTTTGAACTTAAAAAGAATAATAATATGCGATGATTAATCTCAACTGCGCCTTTCATTTCAAATTCTCATAAGTGTTATTCTTTATTCTTTATTCTCTGTTTACTTTGAATGAGTTATTATTATTATTATTTTTTTTTTTTTTGAGAATTGTTAAAAGTCACTGAGATTCGGATCGTGGCATGAAAAATGAATGAGTCAAACTAGAAAAAGAAATTGTCGAAAATGCCCTTTTCATTATAATTGAGGGATATATATCTGGGGGTTTTAGTTAGGATTACTTTATTTTTCTGTTTTATTGATTATTCCTTTAATTAAATTTTAACATGTCAGTGAATTACTTAAGTATTTTTAGTATGCAATTTCTATTTATGTAGTCAAGTTGTTAAATTTAAATGATATGATAAATAAGGAATGGAGAGATAGCTAATAGAAAAATGATGTAATAACAGATCTAGATTTCTTGTTGTAAAAATCGTGTTTGGGTCGAGACAAAATAGATTGTGCAAATTATGTGGTTTAGTATATTGATCTCAGGGAACACCAAGAAACAGTATAAATTGCTCACATGAAGTTATTGGAATTTTTTTTTTCTCTCACTTTGATATGTTTTTTCTTTGTTTGATCTGTTAGAAGCCTTTTTCTGGGAATCGTTCGTGAACATAACATATTATTGCTAATTCACAGCTAGAAGAAGTGAATACCATCCATGAATTATAGGGTAAGCATTATGGTAAGGTCACATAAAATCGAATCAAGAACTTTTTTCCTTTTCATTTTAGTTTAACTAAAAAAATTATTATTTAGAACTATATTTCTAACGTAAGAAAATAGTGTTTGAACTTAATGGACACACTAGAAAAGACACCGGCAAAGCCACCTTGATGTGAAAAGGATGTTAAGTTGTGAAGTCTAACTAATATTCTACGCATAAACATCTTATGTAAAGGTAGATGAGGATTGATCTTAGGTATTTTAAATGTAATTTCGGTTATCTTATTTTGTTTTTAATAAATAGGGGGTGTCGTTATTAGGCATTATGATGAGAGAGGTTAAAAAAATGGAGAGAGTACGAGAGTGTATGAATTTCTCTTATAAACTTCCTAATCATCATAATGAATTACTCATCATGAAAAAACTCTTGAAAATTCATACTTTGATAGAGTGAGCTTTAGATTTTGTGCTAAAAAATATATGTTTTTGCATTATTTTTTTTTTAGGTTAGCTAGAAGCTATGTGTGTAGTGTACGTTGCATCATAATATTTTTTTTTCGTTATTTTTCTAAGCGTGAAACTATTTTGCTTTTTTAAAGTCACACCTACTTTCATAAATCTACAAATTTATGCTTTTGCATGAATTTTTTAGGCTATACTAGAAGCTATGTATATAGTGACGTTACATCAGGATTTTTTTTTTCGTTCTTGAAATGGTTTTCTATGAGTGAAACTATTTTTCTTTTTTAAGTCATACCCACTTTCAGAAATCTAAAAATTATATATTTGCATGAATTTTTTTAGGCTATCTAGAAGCTATGTATGTAGTGTACGTTGCATCACGATTTTTTTTTTTTTTTCCCGTTCTTGATATGTTTGTCTAAGCTCGAAAACTGTTTTTTGAAGTCACGTGTAACCCTTTTGAAAAATATTAACTTTTTTTTTTTAATTAATGGAGCTGAACATAGTATTCAATTCAATTGCCCTTGTGCCAGGTACTTTAGAAGTTGTTTTCCACTTTACGATTCTAGAAGTTGTTTCTTCAAGTGTTTTGATGATTTATCAAAAGTACTATTTAAATTCAAAAGAGCTTTCAGTTAAAGTAAAAAATGTAACTTTTCTCAATAAACTTTGAAACTTGTATTAGTGTGTCAGGAAAACATTAATCGAAAGATTTAATTATTGTAATATTTTTACTCATAAAAGTAGAAATAAAAATTTTAAAATCATTTTAAAACTCTTTTTAAACTATGATCTTAAACACTTACTTAAAAGTACCCAATTTTACATTTCTTCTTCTGCTTACAAAAAGCAAAGCAAAACCTTTGACAACTAGTCCCTTGTAGTGATATTGTTATTGCAGTTCTTTGCAAATGCATGTTTATCCATTATAAATATCCTGTGCCTTTCGAACATTATCGTTTTTAATCGTTTAAGAATTAAAATTTTCCTTTTAGAATTCAAATTGGAGAAGTCAATCGGGTTAGGTCACCAACCAAACGGGATAGTGCGAAACAGAATATGTATATTTGAATACATATGACAACAACAAGCAAACATATGACAACAACCAACCTGGACTTATGGTTTTAATTAGCTCGTTAAAATGGCACGACATAACATTTGACAAGTTTGAACGCAATTATGAATGTGTATATCATGACTTTGAAAACGTAGGAAAAAATCAATCCAAACGTTTAGAATAAATTATTCAAAACAAAAAGCCATAAGCGCTCCTACACAATGTTATAAAATTCTTTACAAGCAAACAAAAAATATTGCATAAACAATAATTCAGAATTACTTTATCATTAGATTAAAGATATTTTATATAACTTGATCCATAATGAAAATATAAGTATACAAGTTTGAATGTTTACGAATCCTTTAGATGGATATACTTTTTAAATTCTCTTTCTTACACTGATGAATTTTCTGCATAAAACTGTTGTTTGAATAAAAAATAATCATTGGTTGACTTTCTAGTTATCTGAATATTTAAGATGAATTTGTAAAACAATGTGATCCTATCAGGAGGTTCTCAATTCAAATCTCTTTATTACATAATGTTTAGAAGAATAATCAAAAGAAATTATTCAAACGTTTAGAAGAAATTATTCAAAAGAAAAAGTTATAAGCTCTCATAGACAATGTTAGAAAATTCTTTACAAGCAAACTAAAAATATTGCATAAACAATAATTCAGAATTAGTTTATCAATAGATTAAAGATATTTTACATAACTTGATCCATAATGAAAATATAAGGACACAAGTTTGAACGTTACGAATCCTTTAGATTGATAAACTTTTTTATTCTCTTTCTTGCATTAATGATTTTTCTGTATAAAACTATTGTTTGACACTACTACAGATTACAGATTCAACGACGGTTTTTAACCGTCATCGTAACAATTCCACGACGGTTTTCTAACCGTCGTGGAATCCATAGTCGTGATATCTTTTAAGATACGACGACGGTTTTTTAACCGTCATGTAATAGAGAAACATAGATGAACAGTAACAGTAATGAACATACCACGACGGGTTTTTTCGAGCAAAACCGTCGTGGTAATTCAACTTACGACGACGGTTATAGAGAAACCGTCGTGGTGTCCCGCCGGGATACCACGACGGTTATGAAGTAAACTGTAGTGGTATCCCGGCGGGATACCACGACGGTTTAGGCTTGAAACCGTCGTGGTATCCCGGGATACCACGACGGTTTCCCTATAAACCGTCGTGGTATCTCGGGAAACCACGACGGTTTCAAGCCTAAACTGTCGTCGTAAGTTGAATTCCCAAAAAAAAAAAAGAAATTGACGATAATCACAATCCGTAATCTGTAATCCATTATTAATATATTATAAAAAAATATATATATAGATTTCAGTCAATATTGAATAAACCGCATTACAAATGTTGCCCACTCTTGCCTAACCAAGCTCATGTCAGCATCAATATAAAAATCCTTCATTTGAAGGGCGGCTAGTCCATCAACAGTGCTGGTTATTTCTCGCATGAATGCTAACACAAAATAACCGCACTCTACATAACCTTCCTGTAGTGGACATCGAACAGTATCAATCAATGTCTCCCAGTTCCGTCTTTGTCTTATTCCTCTTCCCACCAACGTCTTCCAATCATTAAGTGCCCTAACAAATTTGACAATTACCGAATCAATTACAACAACAATTATTATATGCATAGCCTAAAAATTATTAACATAAAAAAAATACTTACGTCGTAATAAGCGCTTTAAAATCATCACCCGGTTCGTTTCCGAGAGGATTAAAATACAAGACCAAGTCATCCCACGGATCAATAACTGCCAAGATCCAATGTTGGTCGCTATTATATGGCATGAGAAACAGCTTTCCCTTTGTAGCATTTCTCAAGATCCGTAGAATATAATCGGCCCTCTCTCGAACGTAGGCGGCTCGGTCTATATTTTGTTGAACTGGTGAGACAAGGACTGGAGAAATAAACTCAACCCGTTGATCCATACCTGTTCGGGCACAACAATCTGCTAAGTATCTGCAAAATTTTTTGGCACGTCTTGTTACGCAAAACTGAAGTGCATAAGGATAAATATTTAAGGATAAATGATTGAATTGTTTAATGATAAATGTATTACCTGATGTAAACCATTATGCTGTTTGCATTGATTTCTTTAAATGTTATGAAATGGTAGACATCTTCAAACCCAATATATATGGGCATGTCATCGCCAATGACATGCTGTTGTAGTGGGCACATTATTTGTGTTCCGTCACGCATGGAATTTTGCGCGTAATAATCCAAAGGTCTCAAATCGATGGGGATTTCACTAAAGTCAAACGAAGGCATTTCTTGTTGTGCCGGTTGTTGTACCTCCGGTTGTGACTGTATTTTCTTCCGCCCTGCTCTTTTTTTTATTCGTTTGCTTCCCCCGGCTTCTCGGTCATGAGCTTGACTGGGACCTTTACTTGCTTGGCTCAAACTTGGTTGAACGACGACTAATCTTTTCGGCCAAGCGACAAACCCACCGACAGCTTCCTCAATACATGTGGCTTCGTGCGTCGGAATAGGTAGGAGTGCACCGTTTAACTTTGGGACTGTAATTGTCACCCGTACATTCTCGTCGCCTAAAAGAACGCCATGGACTGTGTCCGTCGGAACACAGTCCATGTATGCTCTGCCGTTTGCAACAAGCACATCTCCTCCGTTAATTAAATCAGGAATAAATAGATGGCATTCCTTACTTACGTTCGGCATGGTCTTCGGATCCGACGCCTAATCTGCTTTTTCATTCAGAGTGCAACTAGCCTTGAAACTGTTGTGTTGATCAACAGTCGGTGCGGTCGGCTCCTCTACCATAGTCTCTCTGTTGATACCGTGCTTCGCACAAAGTTCCTGAACGGTTCTTTCTAATGCGGCAAGTTATCGTTTCATATCCAAGACTTCATCATTATCCCTTGAACTTCCCACACTTCCGAAGAATTGCGTCTGCTTCACAAACTTATATTGACCCCGAATCTGGCCCCAATGCTCGACATTGCCTAATGCCTTGGTCAATATGTCCTCTGTCCCCACAGATTCGAAACTTCCTTGTGTTTGTTGTTCACTAAAGTCATCCTGTAACAATAAGGGAATATGATATAATTGCGTAAAACGTAAATGAATATACGAGATTCATATATTTTAATAAGATTCGAATACGTACTATTGAATCGACAATATTTTTGAATGCATCATTCTTCAGAGATCCATCGGGTTTCATGCGCATTTGCAACCAATTTTCATGCATCTCTGCCCATTTTCCCGTCTTTTCAAACTGCAATTTAAAAATTACCCGTTAGTAGACATGTCAAAAGAAGTTGGAAGTACAACATATCATTTTCATATGACGTCTAAATAATTTACTTACATGTGCTTGGTCACGTTTCCTATATCCGTCTCGGCCCCCGGTTGATCTATATTTGCTCTTCTTCCTTATCTCACTTCCTTGTTCGTATAGTCTTTTGAATTCCGGGGTCCGACGATACTCAATGAATTTTTCCCAATCATCCTGGCTGATTGTGGGGTAATTGTGAACCACCTTTGGTGGTCGTTGCCACACATTTTCTTCATCAATATGATCCCGTACATAAGTTTGGTAAAGATCATATCTAAAATTTTTCGCTGACTCTGCACATGACTTTAAAGCTTGTTTTCTAAACGAAGCTTCGACAATGAAAGCAGTCACTATTTCCATCCACACTCTTTCTTTCCTTTGGGCTAAATCGGCACTTCTAAAATCAGAAATCCAAATCGGTATGTGCTCGCGAGCAAGCACAGCAATCCAACTCTGTAATACATCTTCTTCCTTTCCTATTGGTTGCCCTTTCGAGTCGAAGGAAACTTCAAGTCGTTCTCCCTTTGTCTTAACTTGGTGAACTCTTCTCATAAGAGTTGCTCTTCGTTTACCATCCTCGTCGGGATTGAATCTAGGTGAAATCGTTCGTCGCGGTCTTCTAATTTCAGTTTGTGTTGAGTGTTCCGCCTCGCTATCTTGCGACATTTTGCGATACACCCTAAAGCAACTCCGACACGAAGCACGTTTACAAAGTCATGTGACCAAAGTCATTAAATATTTGTAAAATCATGGCAAATACAAACATGGTAAACAACCGAGAGCATACATTAAACCAATCTAAAGCCGTGCAAGTAAAAATAGTTTAACTTTTGTCAACGGTACGTTTCTACCTATGTTGGGACAATAGCTGTTCATGAACTTTCCTCCAAATTATAGCATCTGTTATTATATGTGTATCAAATATTGTTTTAACGTACTAGGTTTTTGTTAAAATCAAGTAATTCGAATTGAGATATTGATTTGATTGAAAATTTATAATCTTTGGTACAAAACATTAAATTTTGCTTCTGCATAAGCGACAAAAAATAATTTAGAGAAGTTAATTCAAATCATTATTTGGATTGGAACACAAATGAGGAGAACATGGACGTAGGTTCAATTGTTTTATGCATTGAGACGAAAAGCATTGTATGGCAGTGAGATGAGTAAGCAAGCAGTGGGGGTGGTCTGAATAGATGCCAAATGCACCGAAAGATATTAAAAATAGAAAGGCATAATAATAATAATAATAATAACCTTGATAAGCCACTTTCTGAAAAAATAATTATGGATTAAGGGATAGATAGTTGCCTACTTCCAAGCATTAGCCGATTGTCCAAAAATAAATAAAGGGCAAAAAAAAAAAAAATTAATAGATTTTCTATCGTAGCAAAACCACCCCAGATTTTTGTACTTTTCCTTAACAAAAAAATTTAATATATATATATATATATATATATATATCAAGACAAAAAGGCATTTCTTGTTTTTCCCCCCTCCTTTCAGAAAGACAAGCCAAATGGTACTTGACTCCATCCGGCCCTTGAGTTCTCATAAAGGATAATGTTAGGACTGTAAGGATTCGTTTTGTAAACCATGTCATATGCTAACTTAAGTCACAAAATCGTTTTGTTTTCCGGAAAATTGTCGATTACGTTAATCACACAAACAATTTTAACAAGATCTATATCACGTCCACAATCAACAATCAACAATCAACAAACGCAAAAAGGGACGGACTGTGGACCCACTTGTTCCGAAATCTACTATAATCAAATTCATCAATTTTTCTTCGAAATTTGAGTAAACCGTCTCGGCACCCAACCATTATACAACAAACCAAGCTAAGTCTCACTCAAAGAGTCATTTGGTCGAACATGTTGCGTGCATAAAATTAACATGCATAAGCAAAATTTTTTCAATTGCACATATCACCCAATAATCACAACCAAAATCAACATTCACATAAAATAGGCCATTTTCAATTTAGAAAACCTACCGTATACTCGGGTTTTGGTGTTGGTGTTGGTGTTGGAAACCGTCAATCGGCCACGACGAGTCAACCCGAATAAGCGAGCGGAAGCGGCGCCGGCAAGGAGAAATAGAGAGACGCTGTGGCGAATGCACTAAATGACGGGGAGCCGAGCAAATTTAGAGGGAGCGGCGTGGACGAGGACAAGAGAAAATCACTATGCAGCAAAGAGAGAGAATGGTGGAGGCTAGACAATTAAGAGAGAAAATAGATGGAGCAATATGTCGAAAAATTAGAGAGAGAAGTTGGAGGGAATGTGGGTACTTTTTTCGGATATGTAGGGAGCCAAATTTGGCCAGTAAAAGCGCGCAAGATTTTTGGCAAAAACAAAATTTCGAAATTTTTTTGACCCCGTGGAATCCGCCAAAAAATGACGACGATTTACTCAAAACCGTCGTCGTTTATTAAGAAACGACGACGGTTTAAAAGAAACCGTCGTCGTTTAAAAGAAACGACGACGGTTTAATAAACCGTCGTCATTTTTAAAGAAACGACGACGGTTCAAAAATAACGTCGTCGTTTCTTCTTCTGAAACGACAACGGTTTCCACCTGGAAACCGTCGTCGTTTCTTGTCGGTGCTAGGATGAAACGACGACGGTTTTACAAACCGTCGTCGTTTCTTCGATCGGTAACCTGAAACGACGACGGTTTCAAAAACCGTCGTCGTTTCTTCGCTCGGTCAACCTGAAACGACGACGGTTTCTTATGCAAACCGTCGTCGTTTCCCGATGAAACGACGACTATTTCAGAAACCATCGTCATTTCCTGTTTTTCTGCTCAGAAACGACGTTGTTTGCTTTCTCAACCGACGTCGTTTCCTGTTGTTCTTCAAAACGACAACGGATTCCAAGGAAGCCGTCGTCGTTTCCAAGCTAACTATTATCAAATTTAATTTGTTAATTATTATTCCCACATGCCAGCAAACCTGTGTATTGTGCATAAACCAGCCCATCAATAACTCGTATTTAGATGTATTCATTGACATAAATTTAGGCATACAATTGACAAAGTTATAAATTATATACACAATTGATAAATATCACTGAAACTTTTTTTTCTTTTTTTTTTTCCGTTTTCTCAACGCGTGTCCATTCGACATCTAAACGAAGCAAGTGTGAGGAGTCATCATCCAAATCATCAATCTCTTCTACCGGTGGCAACCCGTTCGTGAAAGATGGAATGTCGGTGCAATCGTCAACATCTTCAAAACCAGCCCAAATTATTTTTGGCTTCATTGGCACAACTAAAGATAATTCTAAATTATCGGGATCAGACATGTAAAAGACTTGTACTGCTTGCGACGCCAAAATGAAAGGATCATTTTTGTATCCCAATCGCCTAAAGTCCACCACTGTCACGCCGTCCTTATCAATCTTAACAAAATTATTGTCAGCCCACTTGCATTTAAAGAGTGCTATCCGCAAGCCGCAATAATCAAGTTCCCAAATATCTTCAATGAACCCAAAGTAGTTCATGGAACCGTATACCGGGTTCTTGTCCTTTGCGGATGAAATATGCATAGACTCGGCACGAATGCTCACACCACTGTTTTGGACTGGATGCTTCTCATCTCTTTCGCGAGTGTAGAAGGTATAGCCATTGACAAAGTACGCTGTATACCTTGTGACTATTGATGACGGTCCTCTTGCTAGCTTCATTAAATCTTTGGAAACGCTAGGCTTCATATGCAAATGTTTGCTTATCCACTCCCTGAATGTCCGGTTGTGCTCATCTTGAATCCATTTCTCGCATCTTGTTTTCCTTGGATTCGCGACTCTCAATTCCGTCATGTGAACCTCAACGAACGACTCCACTTCCTTAGCATTGTGCAAAACATACAGACAAACTTGTTCCCATTCATCTTGCTTTACTGGTGAATGAACGGCGGCGGATAGTCCTTTCGGCGCAATGTTTCCAAATGGAGGCAGTCCTATTGGGTCCGCATTGGATAAATACTCAGAGCAAAATCCAACTGATTCCTCGGCTATGTAGTTGTCCACTATACATCCCTCTGGCCTATTTCAGTTCTTCACATAACCCTTCAAAACCTTCATATATCTCTCAAAAGGATACATCCACCTCAAATGAACCGGTCCACATAGCTTAACTTCCCGAACTAAGTGTACCGTTAGGTGGATCATGATATCAAAAAAGGCTGGAGGGAAATACTTCTCTAGCATGCACAAAGTCATCACCAACTCCGATTGTAGCGAATCTAGCATTAGTGGATCGATTACCTTGGAGCAAATTGAGTTGAAAAACAAGCATAACTTCGTAATTGCATATCTTACATCCTTCGTTAAAACTCCCCGTAATGCAAGAGGCAATAATTGTTGCATCAAGATATGACAATCGTGGGTTTTCATTCCAATTAGCCTCAAATCCTTCATCGAAACCAATCTTTTCACGTTCGAAGAGTACCCACTTGGCACTTTGACGGACGCAAGCCATTCATAAAGCTTTCTCTTTTCCTGTCTGGATAATGTGTACTTAGCGGGAGGTAAATATGTGTCGGTCGCTCTTTTCTCAGGGAGCAAATTTGATCTAATATTCATCTATTTAAGATCCAACCGTGCCTTCTCGCCATCTTTAGTTTTGTTTGGGATGTCAAGCAACGTGCCGACTATCGATTCACAAACGTTTTTCTCAATATGCATAACATCTAGGCAATGACGAACGTAAAGTGACTTCTAATATGGAAGTTCGTAGAATATTGACTTCTTCTTCCAAGGTCCATCGACAACTGGAGCCCCATGTTTTCTCTTTCCCAAAACAACTTTCACATCTTTAACCATCTCAAAAACAGCTTCGCCAGACAAAATCCTAGGAGCAGAGCTTTCTTCGGTATGGCCATCAAAAGCCTTCTTTTGTTTGCGGTATCGATGATTTTTTGGCAAGAATCTCCTGTGACCAAGATAAACGGTTTTCTTACCATTCTTCAACCGGATGGAAGAAGTTTCCTTCATACAAACTGGACAACCAATAGAACTCTTCACAGGATAACCAGATAGGTTGCCAAGTGCAGGAAAGTCATTAATTGACCAAATCAACATTGCACGAAGATTGAACGTATCTTGACGGTGAGAATCTTTAACTTGTAAACCATCTTTCCACAAGCTTTTGAGGTCATCGATTAATGGTGCCAAGTACACATCAATGTCATTCCCTGGTTGTTGAGGGCCTGAGATCAATAATGTCAACATCAAAAACTTCCGCTTCATGCACAATTCCGGAGGGAGATTGTAGTTGACAAGTATGACTGGCCATGTACAATGTCGACTACTGAGGTTACTATGTGGGTTCATTCCGTCCGTCGACAAACCGAGACGTAAATTTCTTGGTTCTGCACTAAAATCTGGATAGTTGTCATCAAAGGTTTTCCATTGTGGTGCGTCGGCAGGATGTCTAAGTTTTCCATCGTCAAGACGTTTATCATGGTGTCATGTCAAATTCTTAGCATGCTCAGCATTACGGAATAAACGATGCAAACGTGGCGCCGGTGGAATGTACCATAACACTTTAACCGGAACTCCTCTTCTACCATTCGATGGCATCTTACCCTTCTTCCATCTTGATTCGTTACAAACCGGACATTCATCTAAATCTTCATATTCTTTCCGGTAAAGGACGCAATCATTTGGGCAAGCATGTATCTTTTCGTATTCCATTCCCAAAGTGCTCAACGTCTTCTTTGCCTCGTACATACTAGGTGGCACTTTGTTATCCTCCGGTAGAACATCTTTTAGAAATTCTAAAAGAGTCGTGAAACTAGAATTCGTCCACCCTCCCGATGCTTTCATGTTCCATAATTTAACCAATGCCCCTAATTTCGTATATTTTGTACACCCGACATACAAGGGTGTTTCCGCATCATTAATCATTTCCTCAAATAACTCTGGGCGGTGCACAAAGTTTTCTTCCAAATCATTTACCATATTGAACATATTATCACCAACGTCTTCCTCAACTTTATGCTCTTTACCTTTAGTACTTGTCGATGTATATTTAATATCGAAAAAATCTTCGCCATGTAAATACCATGTTTGGTAAGAACAAATAATCCCATAAGCACGCAAATGCCCTCTAACATTATCAATGGAATGAGATCTATGATTACCACATATTTGACACGGACACGGAATCTTGTCATCTTGCATGTGAGCTTTGGCAAATGTCAAAAATTCTTCAACACCATCTTCATATGCTTTAGACAATCTATCAAACCACATCCATTTTCTATCCATGATTTGCAAATATCCTAAATCAATAAAACAAAGATTTTGAAGTCAGAGAGTGCGTAATATTTCATTTAGTTAATTAAATTAAACAATGCTCTACCGGCGCATTAATTAATTGAACAATTAACAACAAAGCAAAAAAAACCATAAATTCTATGATTACCAGGCAAAAATAACAAGTTGATCATGATAAGTTCGTAAATTAAAACAATAAGGGCAGCCCAATGTAGTAACGTACTAAAGAGTAATCTAAAAACATACAAAATTAATATAAAATACAGAGGAAAACTACATATATAAAGCTAAGTTTGTGTGATCATGACTTACAAGACGGCCTCAAATGATCGATGGAAGATGGTGCCGCAACAAAGTAGTGAACAGATCGGTCGTTTTCGGAGTAATCTGGGTTAACTGCAGGAACTGTATTGACGAGCGAATATCAGAGGCATATACACGGCTTGGGAGTATAAATCTCGAATTTTCCACGACGGTTTCAAAAAAACGGTCGTCGAATCTAGATTCCACGACCGTTTTTTTTAACCGTCGTGGAATCTAGAGGATTCCACGACGGTCTTCTTGTTGACCGTCGTGGAATACCGGGGATTCCACGACGGTCAACGTTGACCGTCGTGGAAGACACCGGTCTTCCACGACGGTCAACGTTGACCGTCGTGGAAGCCTCATGTTTCCACGACGGTCAACGTTGACCGTCGTGGAAACCCCGGGATTCGACGACGGTCAACGTTGACCGTCGTCGAATCCTCGGGTTCCACGACGGTCAACGATGACCGTCGTCGAATCCCGGGGTTTCCACGACGGTCTTCGGAAAGTTTTCGGCTCCGTGTTTTTTCTCACATTTTCCATGACGGTTTTTTAAAAAACGGTCGTTGAATCTCCGTCGTCGAAGCCACATTTTCTAGTAGTGTGAATAAAAAAATTATCATTATTTCACTTTATAGTCATCTAAACATTTAAGATGAATTAGTAAAACAACATGATCCTATCAATATGTAATAACCTAAAATTTTACGGACTCATGATTTCCTTATATGAAAAGAAATTTAAGTCCGTACTATGTGGTTATGTGATGTTTCATGAAAAATTATGAATATCAATGTAAAATTCATAATCTGTTTGAGTTCTCGTTTAATTAGCTACGAGACTCAATAATAGTTTGCTTTATCATGCATGGGCCTTTTGAGGAAAAAGGCAAAATAGAAATTTATGATTTTTTTAGTTCGGTCAAAGTTTGACCAAGTTGACCTAAGGTTTGACTGAGACGGTACTGCAGTGTAATTAGTAGTATGGAAATTATACTGTGATAAACCGTCATTACGGATAAATAAGCAAGAATAAGATTCAAGACCACCATAGAAAAATCAAGCACAACATTTAGAGCAATAAGGACTAAGTAGCTTCAAATCCTAAGAAAAAACTACACGCAGTTCGATTAAGTGCCGATAAATTCTAGATTGTAGTCCAGTACAATAATACTGTTATTAGTTAAAAATAGTATTTGTAATATCTGCACTAGTATGAAGATGGACTGCATATTAAGGGATTTTGGGAATCAAGTGGATAGTTATGCATGAATTAGAAGCCAAGTGGCTCTACCATAGCCGGCCATCTTCAGGGACTAAAGTGCAAATATTTTGTCCTTAGGGCCAAAGTGTAATTTTAAGAAAAATAAGTAATTATGGATAAGTATGTAATTTTTGATTTATGAAATTTATGGATATTCCTAATCAAGCCTCCAACTAGGCCAATGGTAGGCCAATGGCTGGTTACAAATTTAGTTACCTTGGTTACATTGGAACAAGGAAATAAGTTAGAGATATTCATGAAAAATTTCTTGGACTCCAAGAAACCACTATGGCCGGCCACCTCATAGGTGGTAATGAGCAAATATTTTATTTTTAAGGTTAGAAGTGCAAATTTAAGAATAAAAAATAATTCTATAAAAGAAATTAATTTTCACCTATAAATAGGTGATGATGGCACTAGTACAGAATGTGGATACCACGATGGTTTTTAATTGTTATGGTAACATTTCCACGACGGTTTTCTAACCATCGTGGAATCCAGGATCGTAGAATCTTTTAAGATTCTATGACGGTTTTCTAACATCAAGCGATAAGAGTAGAATACTGGATCAACCAAGACAAGGAAGCAAGGGCTCAAATTTTTAAAGCTAAAAAGGAGGAGAAGGCCGTAGTAAAAACAATGCAGCCCTGACAGAATACAGAATCATACTTGAAGGGCCAGATCAAAAACCCTATCCAAAGTCCTAAACAGTTTGGGAGGAACAAAAGAAAAGGGAATTTCACTGGCTAGGGTCAACAAAGGAACTACACTCAGAAGAGGAATAATCGAGGAAATGAGGGTAATAACACTGATTACCCAGTATGTGCTAAATGTGGAAGGAAACACCTGGGAGTATGTAGAATGGGGACAAACCCTTGCTACCTTTGTGACAAGGAGGGGCATTATGCAAGAAATTGCACTCTGAATAATCAGAACCAGAACCCTCCATACTCGAGCCAGAACGCAACAGTCAGTTGCATGCAGTTTAAGCAAGGATCGAAGGCCCCTCGATTACACAAGGCAGATTAGAGGCTCATGAAGCCTAAGCCAGAATTTATGCCTATACAAAGGGCGATGCCGAAGCTGGGACTTCGCATGTAGTAACAGGACAGATCTCTATTGCCGCACATGACACTATTGCCTTATTTGATTATGGTGCTACTCACTCATTCGTATCTATGGAGTTTGCCCATAAATTAGGAAGAGGTGTGGATAATTTAGAACAACCTTTCAAAACCATTTTGTCATCCGAAGAAATTTTGTGGTCCAATTTTTGGATGCAAAATACTTCCGTAGTCATCTATGGCGGAGAATTGTTTGCAGATCTCATCGCAATCAAGTTTCAGGATTTCGATGTGATCTTAGGAATGGATTTCTTAGGCAAGTACAATGCTAAGATTAACTGCCAAAAGCGTTGTGTTATGTTCAGCCTTTACGGTGAGGAAGAGTTTAATTTCTGCGGACAGTCTCAGAGCTCAGTGACTAGACTAGTTTCGGCAATATAGGCTCGGAAAATGTTAGCTAATGGATGTGAAGGATATTTAGCTAACGTGGTGGACAAAGATCGAGAAGTAGAGTTAATGTCGAAAGATGTTCTTATTATAAGGGATTTAGTGGATATCTTTCCGAAGGACTTACCAGGACTTCTGCCAAAAGGAAAAATTTCTTTTGAGATCAAGCTATTGCCTGGTGCTACACCAATATCGAAAGCGCCTTACCGTATGGCACCAGCCGAGCTTAGAGAACTTCAAGTGCAGTTACAGGAATTGCTTGACAAGGGATTCATCTGGCAAAGTCACTCTCCATAGGGAGTGCCAGTTTTGTTCATCAAGAAAAAGGATGGATCGTTGTGCATGTGTATTGACTATCACGAGCTGAATAAGATTACGATCAAGAACAAGTATCCCTTTCAGAGGATTGATGATCTTTTTGATCAACTCAAGGGAGCAATAGTATTTTCAAAAGTCGATCTGCGATCAGGTTATCATCAGCTCAGGATCAAAGAGTCAGATATTTCTAAAACGACTTTCTGAATAAGTTATGGGCATTATGAGTTTGTGGTCATGCCGTTTGGATTAACGAATGCCCCAGCTGCCTTTATGGACCTTATGAACCGAGTGTTCAAAGAATATTTAGACAAGTTGTTATTGTCTTTATTGATGATATTTTAATTTATTCAAGGTCCAGAATGGAACATGAGCATCACCTTAGGGTGGTGATGGAAACATTAAGAAGGAATCAGCGTTATGCCAAGTTCACAAAATGTGAATTTTGGCTGGAAAAAGTTCATTTCTTGGGTCATATGGTTTTAAAGGAAGGAATTTCTATTGATCCTGCAAAGGTGGAGGTGGTCAGTACATGGCCAGTACCCAAAAATGTTACAGAAATAAGGAGCTTTCTTGGTCTGGTCGGATACTACCGACGTTTCGTCGAAGGATTTTCCAAGATTACTGCACCACTAACAGCCCTTACCCGAAAAGGGAAGAAATTTAAGTGGACCCAGAAGTGTGAAGAGAACTTTCAAGAGCTTAAGAGAAAGCTGACCAGTGCCCTAGTGTTAATAATTCCTCATGTAGATGCAGGAAATTTTGTGATTTACAGTGACACTTCTAAAAGTGGATTAGGAGCTGTCCTGATGCAAAATAGAAAAGTAGTCGCCTATGCTTCATGACAACTGAAAGTTCACGAAATGAACTATTCCACGCATGATTAGAGCTCGCAGCGGTAGTTTTCACACGTAAGATTTGGAGACATTATTTATATGGGAATAGATGCGAAATCTATACCGACCATCAAAGCCTCAAGTATATTTTTACTCAGAAGGAGCTCAACATGAGGCAACGTAGATAGCTAGAACTTGTAAAGGACTACGATTGTGAGATTCTTTATCACCCTAGGAAGGAAAATAGGGTAGCAGATGCTTTAAGTAGGAAATTAGTTGGGATGCTGATATTTATTGGAATGTTGTCTAAGCCACTATAAAGAGAAATTTCTGATGTCAACCTGGAAATGATAATGGGGAAATTGTATGTTCTGACTCTCCAGTCCAATCTTCTAGAGTCCATTAAGTTGCATCAAGAAAATGATTTCTTTTTGCTAAAAGCGTAATTTTTTAGTGGAAAGAACAAGGAGTTTAAGACCTCTGTAGATGGTGTCATTTATTTCAAGGGAAGGATTTATGTTCCTGACTTTGAATTTCTTAAGGACTAGATTATGTCAGAAGTACATAAGACGCCATATTCAGTACATCCAGGAGCTTCCAAGATGTACAAGGATCTCCGAGAGGATTATTGGTGGCCAAACATGAAGAATGAAATAGCAGAATTCATGTCAAAGTGACTGACTTGTCAGAAAGTTAAGACTGAACATCGACATCCTGGTGGAGATTTGCAGAAAATAGAGCTCTCTGAATGGAAATGGGAACAAACTACTATGGATTTTATAGTAGGATTACACAGGACTGCAATTAGGAATGACACGATTTGGGTTATTGTTGATAGATTAACCAAATCAGCCCACTTCATTTCTATTAAGGCCACATTTTCAGTGGAAAAATTGGCTGAAATCTACGTATCCCAGATTGTTCAACTACATGGAGTGCCAAAATCCATCATTTCATATCGTGATGGGCGTTTCACTTCTCGATTTTGGACAAGTGTTCACAATGCCATGGGGTTAAAATTAAAGTTCAGTACGCTTTTCATCCCCAAACTGATGGCCAGTCAGAACAAACCATCCAGACACTAGAAGATATGCTAAGATCATGTGCTCTGGATTTCAAAGGAAATCGGGATCAGAAGCTGCCATTGATCGAATTTTCGTATAATAACAGTTATCACGCTTCGATTGGTATGGGTCCATTTGAAGTGTTATATGGAAGGAAATGTCGATCTCCCATCCATTGGCAGGAAGTTGGACATAAACAACTTTAAACTACGGATTTCATTAAGAAGACCTCTGAGGATATCAAGATGATAAAGAAAAGACTCGACATAGCTTTTAGCCGATAGAAAAGTTATGTTGATAAACGTAGAAGGCCTTTGGAATTCCAAGTTGGAAACTCTATTTTCATTAAGATTGCTTCTATGAGGGGAGTAATGAGGTTTGGCAAAAAGGGGAAGCTTAGTTCAAGATATACGGGACCATTTGAAATCCTTAAGAGGATTGGAAAAGTAGCTTACAAACATGCCTTACCGCCAGAATTAGCTTCGATGCACAATGTTTTCAATGTCTTAATGCTAAAGAAGTACGTACCGGATCCTTCCCATATACTTAGTCAAGAACTAGTTGAGGTTCAAACGGACTTGACATACAAAGCGAAGCCAGTTCGAATTCTGGATCGAGAAGAGAAAGTCTTAAGAAACAAAACCATTCATATGGTTAAAGTATTATGGCGGAACCATAAGGTGGAAGAAGCAATATGGGAGTTAAAATATGAGATGAGAAAGAACTACCCCAGTTTGTTTTAATTTTCGAAGACGAAAATTTTTAAGGGGGGTAGATTGTAATAACTAGCTTTTTACGATATTACGATTCCCTGTTTAAAGGAATTTAAGCTGTACTATGAAGGTATATATGAAAAAGCCGATTAAAGGTTTTTATCAAATTTTGTGAGTCCTCATGATTTTATAAGACTCAGTAATGGATTGCTTAGTCAAGCATATAGCCTTTTATAATAAAAATTTATGATTTTATGTTGGTCAAAGTTTGACCAGAAAAGTCAAAGGTATGATGGTACTGTAGTATGAAAAGCAGTATGGGATATATATTGCGAAAAACCGTCACTGCGAATAAGATAGTAAGAATAAGATTCAAAACCATTATATAAAAATCAAGCACATTATTTAGGACAATAAGGGCTAAATGGCTTAAAGCTATAAGAAAAATTTTTACGCAATCCAATTATACATAGATGAATTCTGGACTGTAGTCCAGTATAACAGCATTAGTGAGAACAATATTAGAAATATTTGTTTTAGCATGAAGATGGATTGCATTTTAAGAAAAAAAGCCAAACAAGGTGCAAGAGGAGGACACCTCTGTAACGACCCACCTTACGTAGGCCGTTACATCTTACATAACATACATAATTACTTACTTATTTATTACGCGGAAATTCGGACTATATATATTTTTTTCTTACCATATGATTCACACACTTACATATAGACATACATATATACATATAGGTATAAGTACTAATTCAAGCACTCGAGTTTGAAATGGAAAACATTTAAAACTGCATACATATATAATGACAAAACGTGTAGTGGTTCCTAGCCCGTAATCTCATAGATAGCTCTGCTACGCTCCATCGTCTTGTATCAAACATTTCTATTAGGGAGCTTACCTACAGCATAGACGTAAGTCGTGAGCTTTCGCTCAGCAAGTACAACCATCTATCCGCAAAACATAACATAATAAAGCAATGCATGAACCAATTATGCTTTGATTATGCTTTCTTAAGTTAGCTTATTTTTGGGCCCTTACATAACATAAGTGTACGTACCGTGGTGCGCTGCCATGGAGTGGTTGGGGCGGCCAGCCCAATCCAACTCAAACCATGGACCAAACATGACCTAGTGCAGGTCGGTACGACACAAAACTTACTTATCATCTTTCATAACATCATATTCTTAAAATAGTTTCTTACTTGAAACTTGGTCTTATTCTTACCATATAAGTTTTCGATAGTGAACATGCTTCGTGATGTCACAATATGAATCATAAATCATACACATTATATTCATAAATGCATGGACTTTGAAAACATGCAATCAATAAAACAAATTGCCTATGCTGTAGGCGGAGTTGTACTTACAAGTTTTACTAGATCGGAGGTTTGCTACTCCAATGAGTTGTAACAATAGTTAGTTACCTGATACAAAAAGACGTAAGATAAGAATCATCCTATCTTACCATAACTTATCACATTCATTGTTGGTATCCAACCCAACATTTATTCATGATCCTAGTTATATGTCCCCCTTTACAAACAAATATTGATACTTCATTTGGTTACTAAATGTAACCTTAGGGCTCATAATCCAATCAACAACCAAACACTATTTGGTTTACTTTCTCAGAACAAAATCTTGATTACAAGGTCCAGTAGTATTTAATTAGGTTACTATGAGTAACCTTGAGTCCAAAGCTTGTCATATAAAAATTAGTAACCTCTTTGTGGTTGCTATGGGTATCCTTTTATTACCCGGCCCAATTAATTATTTCTTTACCATAAATCCTTACTTCTCATTATTTATTTTTCAAAAATAATAAAACTATGAAATTCAAAAAACCTTTTCTGAAAATAGTCTCAAAACTCAGTTATCAGTGCATGTGCAGAAACTATCTAATCCTGCACTGTTTTGAAAATCCTGTGCAGGAATTTCTTGTTCTCCTGCCCAGTTTAAAAATTAGTTTTACTTTAAAATCGGTTTTGAATTTACAAAAGTTTTTTCATGAAAGTTGTAGATCTTAGGGATTCCTACAACTTTCATGTTTTTCTCAAAACCCAGTTCAGCCCTTAACTTACCCATTTACCTCGTTGAAATTGCCTGGCCGTGAACACTGGATTGCCCAGACCAAGCTTTGGTTTTACTAAAAACTGAGGCCGTTGGAGCCTTATTTTTTGCAAACGGTCCACTTTTTCCCCTAGAATTTTCCTTTTTCTACAACTTTCATGTTTTGACTTTCCTCAAATTCGGCCTCTAAAGGTCTCAAAACGTAGTTTCCAGATTACTGCCCTGCTTGGACCCGAAACTAGCAGTTTTCGGTTTCGTTGGTTCGTACGCAAAATTACATACACACTACCTCAAACAGTTAAAACCGTGAGCCTACAACAAACATGCAGCGCATTTACTAACGTTTTCGATGCCATATATCTCATACATACCATACTACTTATACATAAACCCTAATGGTAAATGCTACCATTACTAGGGTTTTTTTAGGGTTATTCAATCCCTCCACATATCAAGCAGCATAAATCCATTGTCAATAATCTAAAGATCATTCTTAAACATCTTGGGGACATATAACAAACACTTAGTGAGAATACACCCTTAGCACATGCCATCTAAAGCATAACTTAAAAAAAAACACATACAACCATATAATTACACTTTCTAAACCCTATCATGCACAAATCAAGCTCAATAAAACCATTGCATGAAAAAAAATGGAAGATGAGCTTATGCTCTTACAACCAATTACTTGAAATACACTTAAAAACCTTGCTCCAAACTTAGTGGAAAAACTTAGGAGGTTGAGCGGATTTACCTCAAATACTTGGGAGATGATCTTTAAGCTTGAATCCAACAAATTTCTCTTGACTTCCTTCTCCAAAATCCGACCAAGAATTTTTTTTTTCTCCTTCTTGAAGTTCAGCTTTTGTGGGAGTTTGTGAACTAAATTGTGAACTAAAGTAAATAGGTAGAACCAAAATGGTCAACTTTCTCATACAACACCTATTTATAGGTGATTTGATTTTCTCCAAAATTGTATAATAATCCCCCCACAAAGATGTCTTTGCTTATCACTCCATGCAAGGTGGCCGGCCATGATGGCCGTACTTGGTGGCCAAGCCAATTTTAATAATCATCTTATATTACTTTCCATAATTTCTAAAAATCCAAAAATTTACTTAATTATCTTTTTTTGATGAGGTGTCCCTTAATTAAGCTCCATTTGGCTTGTCTCCCAAAGTACAGTCCAATATCAAACTAACTTAGATATTATCAATACTGTTTCCAACTAAAAATAGTATTGTTATACTAAACCGCAGTCCAAAATTCATCTGTGCTAAACTGGACTGCGTAAAAAATTTTCTCCGAACTTGAAACCTCTTGGCCCTAATACTCTAAATATTGAGCTTGATTTTTCTATAGTAGTCCCATACCTTATTTTCACTTCCATATTCATAATGACGGTCTTCACAGTATAATTTCATGCCGTTAATTATACTGCAGTACCATCACAATCATATCTTAAATTTTCCTGGTCAAACTTTGACTGGAATAAAATCATACATAATTCTAATTCTGATAAAATCAGATCAGACATTTCATACAAACATGCATAATACAAACTTTGATTTCAAAAGACAAAAATCCTAATTTGCATAAAAATCGGTTATTACAATCACCTTTGGATAATTAAGGATTATGGAATTATTGAAAATTAGGGAAAGAAATACTTACTTGGTCTCCAAGGTAAGCTAATGGCCGGCCACCTCACAAGGGCATGGAACAAATATTTTTGTTTTAAGGACTAATAAGCAATTTTTGAACTAAAAATAAATCCAAAAATTAAATTATTTATCACCTATAAATAGGGGGGGGGGCTCATTTTGTTCACAAAATGAGAAAAACACCCAAAAACCATGCCAAAATCTCTCCTCACTCTCTCTCCTTAAATCCAAATCTATGGTGGAAAAAAAAGAGAGAGAGAGAAAGAGTTAGGTGGTGGTCAGATTTGGAGAATCACCAAGCAAGTGGTGGCCAAAAATTTTAGGAGATCTCCAAGCTTAGAGAAAGCCGGTTTTGGTAGAAAGCAAGGGGGAAGAAGTTTGGATCAAAACCTAGCACCAACCTTTGTGTTGATTAAGTTAATCCTCCTTGGTTCCCTAAGTTTTTCAATTTAAGCATTAATTGGAAATTAAAGTGTATTTCCAAAGTTAGCTTGTAAGAGCATAAGCTCAATTTATTTCCTTATGCCCTAGTTTAGATTTTTAGATTTGTGCTTGATTAGGTTATTGGGTGGTTTTGATTTATATGCTATGCATGATTATGTGATTATGGTTGCATGATTTTAGGGTTTGCATGTATGCTTTATGATGTTAGTTATATATCCCAAATGTGCCTAAGAAATTATAGGCTATGCATGTTGTTGAATGAGTTAGGTTGTTAGCTTGATTGATGTATAATTATGCAAACACAATTTACAAACCTTAGCTTGGTGCAAGAATACCCAAGGGTTTGCATGTATATGCATGAATATATGATGATGAGATTTTACGTTAGAAAGCACTGCATGATTGTTGTAGGCTCACGGTTACAACCGTTTGAGGTAGGGTGCACGTAATTTGACGTAAAAATGGATTTAAGAAAGAAACTACCAGTTCGGATAAAACTGGACAGTTTTCTGGAAAGATGGTTTTGAGGCCCTTAAATACCGAATATGGAAAAACTTAAAACATAAAAGTTATAGAGAAGGGAAATTTCTAGGGGGTAGCGCAAACAGTTTTAAAAAATAAAGCCCTAATGGCCTTTGATTTTACAAAAATCCGAATATGGTCATGCCCATACTGTATGCACGACCACGTAGGTTCAACAAGGGAAATGAGAAGGTTAGAGGCCGGAACAGATTTTGAGTAAAACACAAAAGTTGTAAGGTTTTTTAAGATCTAAAACTTTCGTGAAAAAACTTTTTCGGATTCAACACAGATTTTTTAAATAAAATTGGATTTAAAAAACTAAGCAGGAAACATGAAATTCCTGTACAGGATTTTCTAAAACAGTGCAGGAAAAGGACATTCCTGCACACACATTGATAAATTGACTGTGGAAAACTGTTTCAAAGGCAGTTTCCAACACTTAAAAATTTTTACAAGTCTTACTCAAAGAGTTATAAATTTTGGTAAAAAGGATAAAATTGAACAAAGATTTTTGTATATAAAGAAAATGGACAAGGAATACTAAGTTTTATCCAAAGCAAAGAAAAATAAGTATTGAACCACAAGTTATCTTAAAAACTTGGTAATAAAATAATGACCAACAGTAACCGGGAAGGATACCCAAGTTACTGGATTAGACCCAAAGCCCAAGGTTACCTATAGTAACCTAATAGAATTTAACTTAAGAATTTGGGCCTTAACAACCCAATAAAGTTTACTCAAGTTGACTCAAGTTCACACCAAGGTTACCTAATATAACCCAACAAGATACTAAGTATGTTAGTTGGGCCTAAAACCCAAGATTACTTGTAGTAACCTAATGGGATGTGGTTTGAAATAATAAGGCTTAGACCCAAGGTTAGAAATAGTAACCTAACACTATTCATGTATATTTTTGGATTAGTACCCAAGGTTGCTCTAAGTAACCTAACAAGTTATGATCTAAGTATGATAGGCCATAAACCCCTAAGGTTACTTGTAGTAACCAGGTGAGTAATCAAGAGGTGTGTGTGGGGGACATATAACTAAGATTATGTATGAATGTTGGTTAGGTTACCAACATTTTATGGTTATGGTTTAAAGAATCCTTACCCTATGCCTTTGTAAGAACAGGAGGTAGCCTGTTGTTGCAACCCGACTTGGAGCAACACAGCAAAGGACATAACAACGAGGTAAGTACAACTCCGCCTACAACATAGGTTGATTGTTTGTTTACTTGCCTGATGTGTTTAAAATATATGCAATGATATGACATGATATATGATGTGTTTAAAGTTTATGAAATTGTTATGATATGGTTATGATTTAATTATGTGTGACATCATGAAGCATGTTCACCAATTCATATGATAAGAATAAGTCTTAAGGAAAATTAAGTAAGTTGGCAAGCTAAGTTGCCTTGTGTCGTACCGACTCGTACTAGGTCGGGTCTGGTCTGGTCTATGGTTTGAGTTAGACTGGGATGGCGGCCCCAACCACTCCATAGCTGCGCACCATGGTACGTACACTTATACTATGTAAGGGGCCCATTAGTATGTTAAGCTAAGAAAGAACAAGAAAGCATAACGAAGCATAAATGGTTCATGCATGATTATGATTTGTGTCGCGGATGTCAAAGTTATACTTGCTGAGCGAAAACTCACGTTTTGTATCTATGCTGTAGGTAAGCAACCTAGCGGCAATCTGTGATGCAAGATGGTGAAGCGTGGCGCTGCTAGCTCTGAAATATAGGATGATGACCGCTACGCGTTTTGTTATTTTTTGTGTATTTCTTTCTATGTTCAAAGGATTTTATTTTGTAAATGTTTATAAATATGTACGTATATGTGTGAGTTTGCGCCGTAAAAAAAATTATGTTAATTAAGTAAGTAAGTAAGTATGTAAGATAAGATATGTATGGTAACGACCTACGTTAGGCGGGTTGTTACAGATTTAGCCGTAGGTTTTTATACAAACGAGTAAGTTTGAGACCAAATTAGCTTTTGGTCAAAACATGAAAGTTCAAGATCTTGATGAGATCTAAAAGTTTTATGAAAATTACTTTTATCAAAAAGGTTTTAAGGTACTGTTATATATGGATTTATAACACTGGTCCCAAACCGAAAATAAAATAATTTTGTCTCAGTTTTTCAAAGAATAGTATAAGATATAAGCCAAACCAAGTTTTGACCAAAACTAGAAAGTTTAAGATACATGAATTTTAAATAATTTTAATGAAGATGACAGAGGGACCATTTGTAACGACCCGCCTAGCACAGGTCGTTACCATACATACATATCGTACATACATAACTTACACAGCGGAAATTTTTTTTTTTTTTTTTTATACTGTACTTACATACGAAATATAAATGTATATCGAACATTAATTACGTTGTTTGAGTGTAAATAAAACTTATTTCATAATTACATAATATAACGAAACGCGTAGCGGTTTATTCCCACATTTCACAGTCCGCCAATCCATGCCCTCCATCTTGCATCAAGAATTATTTCCGGGCTGCTTACCTACAGCACAGACGTAAGACAGTGAGCTTTCGCTCAGCAAGTACAACTATTCTATACCGCAATTTACTTTAAATAAAACACATCACACATATCCTAACTAGCATACTACACTAATCATAACTATAACATAATATAACTTATCTTAACTTATGCATGAGCCATTTATGCTTCATTATGCTTGCTTGATTAATCGTAACTTGCTTTCTTAACTTATCATAACTTATCTTGTCTTATCTTGTGGGTCCCATAACGTAAGTGTTCGTACCGGGCGCGCAACTATGAATTGGTTGGGGCGGCCAAACCATTTCCAATTCAATCCATAGTTCAACCCGACCTAACGCGGGTCGGTACGACACAGGCAAATTATTTGCCATCATAACTTTCATTATCTCATACTTAATTGTATTAATTAGTGAGCATACATCGTGATATGTCACACAATTAATTTATAATCTTATCATCATAACCTATTCCATGGCATTCTAAATCATAGCATTTCAACTTTTTATAACACATAACATACCATAGCATATAACATAGCATATCATCATAGCATTTTATAACATATTCATAACACATAATCATAGCATACTACAAAACATGACATTTTCTATAACATTTCCTATAACTTAAAACTATCTACCGCACATAAGAGGTAACATTTACACTACATAGCATTTTCATCATACTTTGGCAAGTATACACAACAAAGCCCATGCTGTAGGCGGAGTTGTACTTACCTCGTTGGTAAAAGCTGTGTCCAAAAGTCGAGTTAAATCCCGTTGGGACACTTCGGCGTGCGACGTTCTGAGATTAATAAAAGTAAGGGTTAGAACTGTTGGTAATATAACCAACATTCTTATATAACCTTACTTATCTTTACATTGTCCTAATTGGTTACCTAAGTAACCCTAACCGGTTAAATCTTTAACTTAGGTTTTAAAACAAACTTATTTCTTTAGAAAAGAATTCTTAGGTTTTGGTTAAAAAAATCCTTTTGTTCAATCTTTAAAAAAACTGAAAACCTTAAAAGGAGTCGTATAAAATTATTGACTATTGGAGACTGCCTTTGGAACAGTTTCTCAATGTCCATTTTATTGGAAACTGCCTTTGGAACAGTTTCTCAATGTCAATTTTGCAGTGTAATTACAGAATTACACTTTTTCTGTGTTAATTTATAAATCCTGTACAGGATTTTCCATAATTCCTGTACAGTTTTCCGAAAGCCATTTTCATCTTAAAATTAAGACCAATTCTGAAAAACTTGTCTTCACGAAAGTTTTAGACATTCAAAATTTCTACAACTTTCGTGTTTTGGATAAAACCTAGTTCGGACGTTTTCGTGGTCAAAAACCCTGTGGAACTAGTCCTGGCCGTGCACGGGTCCTGGGCACTTTAGGCACGGGTCCTGGGCACTCAGGCACGATTTTTGGTAAAAACCGAGGCCATTGGAGCCTCGTTTTGAAAAACTGTCCACGCTGCCCCCTTGGAAAAACCTTACTCTACAACTTTCATGTTTTGAGTTTTTCCTCATTCGGCCTCTAAAGGCCTTAAAATCAGCTTTTCCCGAAACTGGCCAGTTTCCACCCGAAATGGCAGTTTTCGGTTTTACATTCATTTTACGTCCTATTACGTACATCTAACCTCAACCGAACACGCGGGAGCCTAGAAAGTGGTCATGCAGCGTTTTCTAACGTCCAATATTCAACATGCAAATCAAATTTAGCATCAAACATAATGTACAAAAACCCTAACCATTTCACAAACATCTAGCATGCAAAAATCATAACCACCAAACCATAAATCCTAACCATAACAAGCACATAGCCTATAATCTTAATTTAGGGCAGAAAATTAAAGTGAGCTTATGCTCATTACAACACATACTTAAATACATTTAAATTTCTCCAATTGAAATTTAAATGAAAGCTTAAGAATTTGGAATTTTACCTCACCTTGAATCCGATTTTTTGGATTGGCTCTTGGCTCCCCTTTTTCCCTCTCCAACAGCCGGTCCTTTGGCCAACTTGTGCACCAATTGCTCTAGTGCTCTTAAATGATGTTCTAAGTGGAAATCAACACTCAAAACTCTAAATCCCCCTTTGGATTCAACTTTTCTCTCTTGCTTTCTTCTTGCCCCACACAACCGGCCCTTGGCCTAGAATTGGGTTCCAATTTTTTTTCAAACTTCCTTGCTTGCTCTCTAAGGTAAAACCGACTATCCCTAGGCTTAAAACACACTTGGTTTTGCAAAATTTCCTTCCTTTCTCTCTTGTTGAAGTTCGGATTTTTGGTGGAGAAAATTTGGCAAAGTTTGGCTAAGTTTTCTAATTTTTTTTCAATAGCAAACTCACCTATTTATAGAGGTTGGAATTTCTTGAAATTGCACAACTTAGTCCTCAAAAAAATCAGAAATTGGACTTAGGGGGGGGGCATGTGGCCGGCCATTGCATGGCTAATGCCAACCAAATACTTTCCAATTTTTTTTTTTTAAATGACATAATGATGTCATAATCCAAAAGGTGAATGAGGTAAGCCATTCTAAGGTTTGTTTGGCTCTTTACCTTGTTATGCAGTCCATTATTGTTTTAACACAGGTATTTCTAATACTGGATTCACTTATGCACAGTATTAGTTTACCGAACGGCAGTCCAAAATTTATCTGTGTGAAAACAAACTGTATAAAAATTTCCTTATTTCTTAAAACCCTTTTTGCCCTTTAATTCTACTTAATGTGCTTGTCTTTCTATGGTGGTTTTAAGTTCTAAACATATCATTTTATCAGTAAAAACGGCCTATACAGTATAATTCTATACTGCGGTGATTTTACTCGTACCGTCTTTTCTTTAACTTTTTGGGGTCAATCTTTGGCTTTCTCGTCCACCATTGACTTTCTTGTCGACAGGTGACTTTCTTGCCGAGATTTGACTCCCGTGGTCAATAGTTGACTTTTTGGTCAACCGTCGACGTTTTTGGTCAAACTTTGACCAACATACATTTTTGGCCATTTTCATTCCTTTTTACCTAAAAGGACGTTTTCTTGTCCTAGAAATTATTTTTGAGTCTTTTAAAGTCATAAAGACTCACAAAACATTATAAAAACCCTTAACCGGGCTTTTTCATTAATATTCTTAAGGTACAATTTGAATTTTTTTTGTACAAAGAATCATAATCGATAAATAACTAGGTATTACAATCTACCCCCCTTAAAATTTTCGTTCTCGAAAATTAGAACAAACCGGGGTAGTTCTTCCTCATACTATCTTCTAATTCCCAGGTTGCTTCTTCAACCTTGTGGTTTCGCCACAACACTTTAACCATGGGAATCGTCTTATTCCTTAAGACCTTGTCTTCCCGATCTAATATTCGTACGGGCTTTTCTTCATAAGTTAAGTCCGTTTGAACTTCCACTGGTTCCTGGTTAAGCACATGAGAAGGGTCTGACACATACTTTTTGAGCATCGAGACGTGGAATACATTGTGCATTGACGCAAGTTCTGGCGGTAGGGCAAGCTTATAGGCTACTTTCCCAACTCTTTCAAGGATTTCAAATGGTCCAGTATACCTTGGACTAAGCTTCCCTTTCTTGCCAAAGTGCATTACTCCCTTCATTGGAGCTATCTTTATGAATACCGCATCTCCGACTTGGAATTCCAAAGGCCTTCTACGCTTGTCAGCATAGCTTTTCTGACGACTGAAAGCCACATCTAGCCTTTGTTTAATCTTTTTAATATCCTCTGAAGTCTTTCGGATAAAATCCGTGGTTTGAAGCTGCTTCTGACCCACCTCCTGCCAATGAATGGGGGATCGACATTTCCTTCCATACAATGCTTCAAAGGGAGCCATACCAATCGAAGCATGATAACTATTGTTATATGAAATTCGATCATTTGCAGCTTCTGATCCCAGTTTCCCATGAAATCCAGAACACATGCTCTCAACATATCTTCTAGCGTCTGGATGGTTCGTTCTGATTGACCGTCAGTTTGGGGATGGAAAGCCGTACTAAACTTCAGCTTCGACCCCATAGCATTGTGCACACTTGTCCAAAATCGAGAAGTGAAACGTCCATCACGGTCCGAGATGATCGATTTCGGTACTCCATGGTATCTGACGATCTGGGATACGTAGACTTCAGCCAATTTTTCTACCGAATAAGTGGCTTTGATAGCGATGAAGTGGGCGGATTTGGTTAGTCGATCAACAACCACCCAGATTGTGTCATTCCCATTTGAAGTTCTGGGCAGTCCTACGACAAAATCCATAGTGATTTGCTCCCATTTCCATTCGGGAAGCTCTATCTTCTGCAATTCTCCGCCTGGATGTCGATGTTCGGCCTTCACTCTCTGGCAAGTTAGGCATTTTGACACGTACTTTGCTATCTCATTCTTCATGCTTGGCCACCAATAATTCTCTCGGAGATCTTTGTACATCTTGGAAGCTCCTGGATGCACTGAATACGGCGTCTTATGTGCCTCTGATAGTATCTGATCCTTCAAAAACTTAAAGTCGGGAACACAAATCCTTTCTTTGAAGTAGATAACACCATCGGCAGAGGTCTTAAACTCCTTGTTCTTTTCATTGAAAGGTTGCGCCTTCATCAAAGATGGGTCTTTTCCTTGATGCGTCTTGATAACTTCCAAAAGATTGGACTGGAGGGTCAGAGAGGACAATCTTCCCGTCAACAGCTCCAAGTTGAACTCAGAAATTTCTCTTTGTAGTGGCTTCGGAAAAATCTCAATAGACATCAGCATGCCTACCGATTTCCGACTTAAAGCATCTGCCACCCGGTTTGCCTTTCCAGGATGGTAAAGGATTTCACAATCATAATCCTTCACAAGTTCTAGCCATCTACGTTGTCTCATGTTGAGCTCTTTCTGAGTAAAAATGTACTTGAGGCTCTGGTGGTCTGTGTAAATTTCGCATTTATTCCCGTATAAGTAGTGCCTCCAGATCTTGAGTGCAAAAACTACCGCTGCTAACTCCAGATCGTGCGTAGGGTAGTTCTTTTCGTGCTCCTTCAATTGTCGTGAGGCATAGGCGACCACCTTTCCATGTTGCATCAGGACCGCTCCAAGTTCTATTTTGGAAGCATCACTGTAAATAACGAAATTTCCCGCATCTACGTCAGGAATTACTAACACTGGGGCGCTAGTAAGCTTCTTTTTTAGCTCCTGAAAGTTCTCTTCACATTTCGATGTCCACTCGAAATTCCTTCCTTTCCGGGTAAGAGCAGAAAGAGGGGTTGCGATCTTAGAAAATCCCTCTACGAATCGCCGATAATAACCAGCCAATCCAAGGAAACTCCTGATTTCCGTAACATTCTTAGGTCTGGGCCATAAACTAACTGCCTCTACCTTAGCAGGATCCACAGAAATCCCTTCTTTGGACACCACATGCCCCAAGAAATGCACCTTTTCTAGCCAAAATTCACATTTTGTGAATTTGGCATATAGCTGATGTCGTCTCAACGTCTCCATCATTACCCTCAAATGCTGCTTATGTTCTTCCTGGGACCTTGAATAAATCAAAATATCGTCAATAAAGACGATGACGAACTTATCCAAATATTCTTTGAACACTCTGTTCATAAGATCCATGAAAGCAGCTGGGGCGTTGGTCAGTCCAAACGGCATAACCAAGAATTCGTAGTGTCCATAGCGCGTACGAAAAGCCGTCTTGGAGATATCTGACTCCTTGATCTTGAGCTGATGATAACCTGATCGCAGATCGACCTTTGAAAATACCACTGCTCCCCTAAGCTGATCAAACAGATCGTCTATCCTCGGGAGGGGATACTTGTTCTTGATTGTGATCTTATTCAGCTCGCGATAGTCGATACACATACGCAACGATCCATCCTTTTTCTTAACGAACAAAACAGGCGCTCCCCACGGAGAGTAACTCTGTCGGATGAATCCCTTGTCGAGCAACTCTTGTAATTGCACTTGCAGTTCTCTAAGCTCAGCTGGTGCCATGCGGTAAGGTGCTTTCGATATCGGAGCAGCTCCAGGTAGCAACTCGATCTCGAACGAAATTTCACGTTCTGGCGGAAGCCCTGGCAAATCCTTCGGAAAGATATCCACGTATTCCTTAATAATGGGGACATCTTCCGGCGTTAATTCCATCTCCCGATCCTTGTCCACCATGTTAGCTAAGTACCCCTAACAGCCACTAGCTAACATTTTCCAAGCTTTCATTGCCGTGACCAATCTGGTTGTTGAGTTCCGAGACTGTCCATGGAA
>CM046374.1:30902916-30944921 GCA_025413025.1 Ficus hispida
ATTTGCTCTCCACGTCAATGCTAACCGAGCTTAGGTTTCTCAAGTCAATTACGACATATCTTGGGACATTAAAGTAGGACACATATGAAAGGCCCTCATAATCATGGCCACCACTTCGGGTTCTAATCTGTACGCCGTGTTTTTTGGTGCAGTAAACCGTGGCCTGGACATGGGAGACATGAAATGGTGTGATGATAACGGATGGTTTCAGGGTTGAAGGAGAAGAAAACCGATCGTTTTGTATCGATGAATTCAGCACTGTTGAATATGCCGAATCATTTGGAGTGTAGAAAATGGGTTCATAAAGGGAGGTAGAGTAGGATACATGACTACCAAGGCACTCTAGGAAGTCTTGTGGAGTGTATGCTGAAGCTTCAATTGAAAATGAAAAGAGAGAGACGAAAATTTGGGCAAAAGATAAATAGATTAATGGGAAGAAATTCACTTGATCAAATGCACTTCTCTATATGTGGAACATGACAAACGTAAGGATTTGTCCAACTAAATATATGAAAAAACTTAGACAAAAAAAATTGATAGCTATACGTCTAGAAAACTCATTTAATCCGTTTGCATGACATCATTGGCCGGTTTTATTTAGAGCTCTAATAACCTAGCTAGCTCGTTTAAAACTTCTACACACGGTTTTATTTAGAGATAATGGAAGAAATTTAAGCAAACATAAATTTCGTATTTCAAGAGATAAATTCAAATACATTTTATTCTTTTCATATATACTATCCTCACTCAAAGATATAGGATATATTTAGTTGGACTGCGCGTGCTTCATATCTACAGTATAGACAAAACAAACAAAAAAGCAATAAATAATAAACAAATTAACTAGATTAAAATTAAAATTATTTTTTTTATCAAAAAAAAAAAAGTTACCATGTGACGGTCATTGAACCCGCCATGTGTTGACAATTGAGAGGAAACGTCCTTTTCAAACTGTAGCAAGACATTATCCTCACTCAAAGATATAGGACTTCTTCTTGTCGTGTTTTGAGGACTTCTTAGAGTGACATTGAAGCATTTGAAAAAAAAAAATTGGAGAGGAGGAATTATAAGGTCTCCAATTTAGAATTCATCCTTAATGACAAAAAAATAATAAATAAAATAAAATATACCGTTAGGAATAAAAAGAAAAAATAGCTTACGTACAAAACTAAAAGCATGAAAAAAAAGGGGAGAAAATCAAGCAAACAATTAAAAACGCCTAAGAGAAAATAATTAGGATTTTCCTCATTAAAACCCTTGATTTTCCTCATTAAAACCCTTCCTACAATGAGTACTAAGTTTGTAGGATAAATTTGCTTAACTGAATTTATATCCAGTTTCTCAAAATGTGAAATATGCTAATTTCTCCCAATAACCCGAAGCAACAATTTATACCTTTTTCTTGATAATGCTTGTTTTCATTGGTAAGAAAAATAGCATGACGTAACTGGCACATTACATATTGTCCACTTTGGGCCTCATGCCCACACAGTTTTACTCTTGAACTTACCCCAAAAGGCCTCATACCATTAGAAGGTGGTTTCTTTACTAATGAATCATATATCTATCTCCAAGCGATGTGGGACTAAATAATTACTACTTTTCTTCTAGGGAATGATGACTGTCACAATCACCCCTCCTTTTGAGGTCCAACATCCTTGTTGGTCCCACTTCCAGTTAGGTATAGGCTTTGATACCATTTATAATGACTTGTACCTTTGATATGATTTTGTCTACTTTGCATCTTGTTCCCGCATAGTTTTGCTCTTAGGCTCACCCCAAAAAGACCTCATACAATTAGAAAGTAATATTTTTATTTATAAACCATCACATATATTAATCCTCACGCAATATGGAACTATATAGTTACTGTTTTCCTTGTAGGGACTGATGACTGTCACATAATTTATAGGGTTAAGGGCTTCCCAGCTTTGCTTATATGACATCATTCAAAGAAAACTCATTTAATACATTTGCATGATATGAATATTGGCGGGTTAAATGTTAAGAGCTCTACTTAGCTAGTTAGTTTTGAAATTCAATACGCTTCTTGAAATAAATTTGGGCATGCACTAAATCATTGGTATAAGATAGATGTTCGGGTGATATTTCTACTATAAAAATTTATTCCATCTTGAACCAAATCTAGAACTACCCTAAATGGTTTATGCCATAAATCCTATTTTATATTCATTGAGATCTGTTGATTTTGTATACCATTCTGCTATAAATAAATAATCTTCGAATAGATCCATTATGGTCTTCAAAATATATAATAATGGAAATAGCAATGCTCGTTTTCATCTTAATATATGGTTTATCTGTGAGTTTTAGTCTTTCTCTTTCTACTTCTATTGATGGAAAGTTAAAAAATCATATAATAATCAAAAAATTGAAATCGAAAAGAAAAATGGGAGGTTTGTGATGATTTTTCGTTCTTTTATACTAGGTAGTCTAATATCCTTATGCATGAAGATAGGGGGGATTCTTTTTTTCTTTTTTTGGTTAATATATACCTTGAATTTTTTATGCTTACTTCCTAATTAAACTTATAATTTATTTCCTCATTAAATTTAATTTAAAATTCGTTTAATAAAACATCAATTATTTTAAGTTAAAAGGCCAATAACACTTCATTATATTCGAAAACTTGTAAACTCGAATACTAATATCAATCAAGTCTAATTCTCTATTAGGAAAGATTGTGTATATAATATAATTATATATATATATATATATAACCATAAATCAAACATAAATAAAGTGTAACACCTAGTTTTTCGATATTACTATTTCCTTTTTAAAGGAATTTAATATGTGCCATGAAGGTAATTATAAAAAAGCTCGATCAAGAGTTTTTATGAAATTTTGTGAGTTCTTATGATTTTATAAAACTCAAAAATGATTGTTTAGATTAGCATGTGACCTTTTGAGAAAAAAAGGATGAAAAATTCTATGATTTATGTTGGTCAAAGTTTGACCAAGAAAAGTCAAAGTTGACCAAGAAAGTCAAAGTTTGACTAAAATGGTCAAAGAAATGACTATACAGTGTTATGTCAAAGCAGTATGGAAATATACTGCGAAAATCGTTTTTACGGGTAAGATAGTATGAATAGGATTTAAAACCACTATAGAAAAATCAAGCACACCAAGTTAGAAACTAAGGGCAAAAGGGCTTAAAGAAATAAGAAAAATTTTATACAGTCCATTTTTACACAGATAAATTTTGGACTGCAGTATAATATAACAGTACTGTGTTTTGGTGAACACAGTATTGGAGATATCTGTGATAGCTTAAAAATGGACTGCATACTATAGAAAAAGGCCAAACGAGCCCTAAGGATGCTTACATCACTTTATCCCACAATTATGACATCATAATCAATTAAACAAAAATTGGAAAGTATTAGGGAATGTTCTAGACCAAGCTTGGCCGGCCACCTATATGCACCATTTTGTGCAAATTTTTACTTCTTCAAGGACTAAATAGCAATTTTGAAAAGTTATCCTTCACCTATAAATAGGTGACCCATTTGAACATTTTTGTTCACAAAATTTGGAAAAGCTATGAAAACTTTGCCCATTTTTCCTCTAAAAAACCGAGCATAGGAAAGGTAAGAGAGAAAAGAGAAAATCAAAAACTCAAAGGGGAAATTCAAGGGGGGTGGTCGGATTTGAGCTAGAACACAAGGAAAAGTTTGGAAAAAATTTGGAACCCATTTTTGGCCAAATGTCCGGTTGTGGGAAAGAAAGAAAGGGAAGAGAAAAGTGAAAAGGGATAAGGGTGGTGAGTGGCCGGAAATTGTTGGAGCAACCACCAAGTGACAGAAATTTTTGGTAGCCTTGGGGGAGAAGGCCGGTTGCTAATTGGAACCAAGGGGGGGAGAAATTTTCGGACCCAAACCCTAACAACTCTTAGGGTTGATCAAGGTAACTCTCCCATAGCCCTAAACTCTTTAATTAAGTTTCAATTTGAAATTTATATGTATTTCAAGTTGAAAGTTGTATGAGCATAAGCTCAATTTATTTTATTGCCTTAGTTTAAGATTTTGTTGGTGGTGCTTGATTAGGTTAAGGGTGGTTGATTTATGAGCTTTGATTTGTTATATGCTTATGCTTGTTTGATCAATAGGGCTGCATGCTAGATGTTTAATGAGTTGTATGTCCCTTAAATATGTTCAAGAATGATTTAGAATGGTATGTTAGGTTGCTAGAATAAGACATGGATAGAATGGTTTGAATGAATCTAGAACCATGCAAACCCTAGGTGGTGCATTTTACTGTTGGTTTGCATGGACATGATCGGATCACATGAATGTTGGATTGGAATGTTAGAAACGCTGCATGTATGATCTTAGGCTCCCGCTGTGGTCGGTTGAGGTAGTGTGTGCGTATTAGGACGAAAAACGAATTTAAGAACGAAAACTGCCAGTTCGGGTATAAACTGGCCAGTTTTCTGGAAAATGAAATTTGAGGCCTTTAGAGGCCGAATTTGAGAAAACTTAAAACATGAAAGTTGTAGGGAATGGTTTTCCTAGAGAGCAGCATGGACGGTTTTCCAAAATGAGGCTCCAACGGCCTCGGTTTTTATGAAAATCCGAGCCTGACCGTACCCAGGATTCATGCACGGCCAGGTAAGTTCAACAAGGAATAAGGGCATGATAAAGTTCGAACTGGGTTTTCCTCAAAACAGAAAGTTGAAGAATTTTTTGAGAGCTAAAACTTTCATGAAGACAAATTTTTCAAATTCAATCCATATTTTTAAATAGAAACGGATTTCTAAGAACTGTGCAGAAAACAGGAAATTCCTGCACAGGATTTTCTAAAAACAAGGCAGAAAAACTATATTTTTCACCAACTCCAATGTTTTGACTGTGAGAACTGTTCCAATGGCAGTTTTCAGCCCTTAACAATTTTTAAGACCGACCCCACTTTTAAGAACCATGAATTTTTATAAGTTAAGCAAATGATTTTTGAACTGAATGCACCAAATTTTTCAAGATAAGGGAAAAAGGGATTTTTAAAGCCAAAGATAAGTAGCAAGACAGTAACGGATGGTAACCGAGAAGGATACCCGAGTTATTGGGCTTGGCCCCCAAAAGCCCAAGTTTGACCCATAGAAAGTTGACTTTGGTTGACCAAGTTTAATCAAGATTTATCACCTCAAGGGTTACCCAACATAACCCAACGAGATACCAAAAATAGGATGAGCTAAGATCTTGGGTTATTTGTAATAACCCAATGGATTATAGACCAAGAATGTTAAGACTTGGGCCCAAGGTTAGGATAGTAACCTAACCCTACCTATAAGGATGTGGGCTTAGCACATGAGGTTGTTCAATGTAACCTGATAAGTTATAATCCATGTTTGGGCTAGTCTCGAACAATAGGGTTACTTATTGTAACCAAGTAAGATATCTTGTATAGGGGACATATAACTAAGACTATGTATGCATGTTGGTTAGGTCACAAACATTTTTCGGTAATGACCATAGACCCTTACTTATGTCCTTCATTCAAGCAGGAGGTAGCCTGCAGCTGTATCCGGACGTGGAGTAGCATAACCCCGGACATAGTAGTCAAGGTAAGTACAACTCCGCCTACAGCATAGGCTTTATTGTGATACTTGCCTAAGTATGTTCGATGGATGCTATGAAGCATGTTTGATGTGTGTTATGATGTATGTTATATGCTAGAATTGTATGATGTTAGAACATGATTTAAGGTATGCAAAGTTCATGATATAAGTTATGTTACAATGATGACATGATTTATGTATAAGTGACATCACGAGGCATGTTCACTAATAACAAGAGTTTAAGAATGACATGATGAAAGGAAAGTAAGAAGGCAAGCAAGTTGCCTGTGTCGTACCGACCCGCTCGTAGGTCGGGTTGGACTATGGTTTGAGTTGGAAATGGGCTGGCCACTCCAACCACTCCATAGTTGCGCGCCCGGTACGTACACTCATGATAAGGGGCCCATAAGTAAGATAAGTTATGAAAGTAAGTTAAGAATGAATAAGAGGGCATAATAAGAGCATAATCGGTTCATGCATATATTATGTGATGCTATGTTAAGTTATGACATGATATGTTATGTTACGATGAGTTAAGTTATGACATGATATGATATGCCATGATATGTGAAGTCAAGATGTGCTATGATAGGTTAGGTTTGTATTGTGTCGCGGTTTAGTAGTTGTACTTGCTGAGCGAAAGCTCATTGTCTTACGTTTATGCTGTAGGTAAGTAACCTACGGGCGACAGTTGATGCAAGATGGGGGAGCGTGGTAGGGCAAGCTGTGAAATGTGGGAAATAAAGCCGCTACGCGTTTTGCCTTTTTATGTATAATAATTGTTATTCGAACATCGTTTTTATATATTGCGATTCGCTCGTACGCGCCATATAAAAAAAAAAAAATTATTTCCGCTGTTCTCGCTAAATAAGTAAGTATGATTCGTATAAGTGCGTTATGTAAGTATGTATGTACGGTAGCGGCCTGTGCTAAGCGGGTCGTTATAGAGTTGGTATCAGAGCGGTTTCCTGCTATACGATTTCACAATCTGCCTGCCATCGCCACCATCCTTGTAAGTTGAATTTATATTTTACGTATATGTAAATATTTATGCTGGGAAAATGTTAGGATAGATGCAGCGATATGGATCCTGCTTGCGTAAATGCGGATCGAAACGCGATAACATCATTTTACGAGTCACATCCTCTACTGTTCGATGGTACGAGACGGTCAGTATCAGTAGCAGCTTGGCTATATGATATGGAGTTGATTTTCCATATCTGTCATGTCAAGGCCCATTTACAAGTCTCTCTAGCTAGTCGGTGCTTGATAGCTAACGCACGACTATGGTAGATGACGTTGGGAGAGAGACAGATGCCTAGTCGTACATGGGCTCATTTTCGTACTACAGTACTTGCGCGTTATGGGCCGATGCCTGATGAGGGAGCCGACGAGCCGTACCGTGACCCCGAGATTTATCGGGATATGCAGCACACGCGATATTTGAGTTATGTAAAGGACTGGCATGCGTACCCCCAGGAGTCCATGAGTCACTACTGTTGGAGGTACCAGGAGGCTATGCTACCTCATATTCCACCAGATTTGCCCAGCCCCGAACTGCAGGCCTTAGTGATTTTGCGGAATGGGTTACCTCCCCATATCCGACAGTTTGTTCCGACGCCCATGCTTGAGAGGACAGTCGGCAGTATGATTGATGATATCTTGGAGGCGGAGATTATCGCGCATATGAAACAGGCCGATGCCTATGTAGATGATTACCAGGTGCCTGTCGATGACGCCGGGTTAGGAGATGTTCAACCATTTATGTTTAAGATAAAAAATATTCTAGTAGAATATTTAACATATTCTAATAGATTATTCAACATATTCTATTAGAATATTTCAGTGACAAACATCTATGACTGAAGCCGAAAGCATCCTACTATTTATGTTTAAAAAAAAATTCTATATTTTAGTAAAATATTCAATATTCTAGTAGAATATCCAAAATATTCTAATAGATTATTTAAAATATTCTAGTAGAATACATACAATAATCTACTAGAATATTTTGGTGATCGACACTAACAGTTAGAGCCGGAGATATTTGAGCATCCATATTAAAAATAGAAAATATTCTAGTAGAATAACTACAATATTCTACTAGAATGTTCCAATAACCAATGTCGGCGGGTGGAGCTAGATATATCCGAGCATCCATGTTGAAAATTGAAATTTTTGTAGTAAAATATCTAAAATATTCTAGTAGAATATCCGCAATATTCTCTTAGAAAATTTTAGTGAACAATGCCGACGGTTGGAGCTAGTGATGTCCGATCTTCCATGTTGAAAACAGAAAATATTCTAGTAGAATAACTAAAATATTTTACTAGAATATTCTAACGACTGGCATTAGTGGTCGGAACTGGAAACATTCGATCATTCATATTGAAAATAGAACACATTTTAGTATAATATCCAAAATATTCTATTAGAATATTCCAAAGATCAGCATTGGTGATTCGTGCCGAAAACTTCCTGTTATCCATGTTAAAAATATGAAATATTCTTGTAGAATTTCCACAGTATGGGCAATTTGGTGTCTTGTAGATTTTTTTTTTAATTATTAGTAAAGATAATTTAGGCAAAGCATATTTTGTTGATGTTTGACTAGTACTCTTAGATGGCAAAGAAGTAAAGTGTCCAAAAACCATGTCAAAAATGTGTAGAGGCTTTTTTTTTTTTTTGGTAAAGAAATTTTAAGGACTTAAAAACTATTGTTTTTTGGTAAAAAAAACAAAGTAATTGTTGGTATAGTTTAATAATAATTCTACTCAAATTACTTCATTATTAAATGTAGAATTCAAATTCTCTGATTCTCATCCATAAGTTAAAAAAAAAAAAAAAAAAAAAAACTTGCCACAATATTCAATAAAGATTTTATCATTTGTTTCAACATAACCCCTTTGCCTCGAGGCTTCAAGAATGGGTGTTTTTTTTTTTTTTTTTTTCTAAAAGATAAAAGAAGCATAGAACATACTTTCCGGACTCGAAAATGTGGTGGATGTTAGGGATGTTTCTGAAGCTGATTTGAAGAATAATGAGTATCTTACTATTGGAATGGAAGCGAAGTGAAATTGAAGATACATCCAAAGAAATGGAAGTACTTAATGCACTTGAACCCCATAGGTAGCAGAAAAAAACTCAGAATCGAAGGTTACAGAGGTACAATATTCCCTGATTGGGTGGCAAATCAGTCATTTGGTGACAAGATTGTCCAAACTGTTGCTTGTTGCCACCACTTGGGCAACTACGTTCCCTGAAAGAGCTTGATATTACTGAAATGTGTGTGTCAGGGATAGAAAATGAGTGCAATGGTTCTTCATTGACTAAGCCATTACCATTCTGAGAAAGGCTATCCATGAGATATATGTATGCACTGGAGAGATGGCCCACAGGAGCTAACAAAGAAGGCGGGATTTTCCCTTGTCTCAACCACATTTATTTAACAAATTGTGACAAACTAAATGTGGGATTACCTTATGGTTGTCTTCCATCCTTGGAAAGTATTGAAATTGAGAAGTGCGAAGAAGTGGTGAATGTACTTCCAATAATTCAAGAGATTGACAATGCATATCCCTCTCTGGAGTCCATTGAGAAAGTGGAGTCGTTTTCAGAAATGGGCTTGCCCTCTCCTAATTTAAAACGTCTTCAAATTTTATATCGCCAAAAGCTCATTGCAAACCGCAGGAACTGGAATCTCCAAAGACTCTCCCGTCTTCGAAGATTTATGGCTCACCGAATGTGAAGAAGTGCTGGTGAATTCGTTCCCTAACGAATGACTGATTCCATCTGCTTTGACTTCTCTTGAGATATTGGAATTTAGAAGCCTTAAAGCACTAAATGGAAAAGGCTTTCAGCACCTCACCTCCCTTCAATATTTATACATCAGTTACTATGAAGAAACTGGGGAAACAGGGGAAGATTGGCCCAATATTCAACACATCCCCACTATGAAAATCAATGGCATAAAAATATGAGAGAAACAAAGGGATCTGAAACGATATGGGCTTCTCAAACTTTCTAATCCAGGTATTTTTACTTGCTTACATCTTATCTATTGTAATTAAAGACTGAAACAAATCAATTTGAAACCAATTTTTTCTTATTTAGTTAATTACTCTGCTTTTAACATGCACCCATTTTAGTTTTGTTTCTATTTCAGTAAATAATGTCCTGTTTTCAAAATAAAACGACCCATGCCCCCATATATATTTATTCACACACACACACGCAGACACGCATGCATTTGAATGCATATGTCAGGACTAAAGAAATTGTGAATGCTTCACTTGTCGTGTTGCTGCCCCAAATATTAAGTTTATTCATATTTGCTTTCCACTTCAATTAACTTTTGTAGGTCGAACTAGAAGTTTTATTGTCAATCGAATTTTGCACTTTTGCTTCCCGGCTACACTATTGATTAGGGAGCTCAGGACTCGATTTAACTAAATTTTGTTGTGGTATTTCTGTCCACCTAACGAGCTTAACCAAGGTACTTAAAAAATATATAAGTTGTTTTTCCGCTATTTTGATTATCATCTAATTTGCAGTAAATATTTTCCTGTCTGGTTAAACTGTTGGTAGCAAGAATTCCTCACAGAAAGTATATTTCGGATTACTTGTTTTGGGCTTAGAATTTAAAATGGTTAGTCTAACCACATTAAAATGGTATGTTGTTCTGTCGACATGAGTACTGACCAATCTGTTGAACTCTGTAATTACATAAATTAGTGAGCTATGAACTTGTTATTTGTTTTTCACTTCTTGAATCACTCAATCGAATTCTGTTTGTTGCTCTGTCATGTAGTCTTGGCCTACAGGATGTGGGGACCAAGATCGCTGGAGATGTCACAATTTTTATCAGAAGCTCAAATTATTGTCGGAGACTGTGGAATTCTGTTTGTTTCTTTATCGGCAATATGAATCAACCAACGTAGATAGTCAACACGGCTGCATGATCAATTTCCTGCAATTATCCACCTGAGAATTTGATTGTTAGTATAAGCAAATTTAGAGTTTGGACTAGTATATCCTTTGTCAAACTTTAAGCTTAATATTTGAAACAGTGTCAAATAAGAAAGGAAAAAAAAAAGACCCAGCAGGGTGAATATCTTGTACATTGATTTTTTTTTTTTTGGGTCAGATTCGTATTCCCAAAAGCTCATTTCAAACCGCAGGAACAGGAACTAGTATATCCATTGTCAAACTTTAAGCTAAATATTTGGAAAGTGTCAAATAAGAAAGGAAAAAAAAAGGGACCTAACAGGGTGATTATCTTGTAAATCAAAACGGGCTTGCTTTGCTTTTTTTTTTTTTTTTTTTTTTCCTTGGCCAAATTTAGTTCGTGGGAGGGACACAAATGCGGTGATTATTGAAGGAAGTCGACTGCTGACTTTGCTGGACAAGGGAATTATAAAAGTGACTTAGTTGGCGTCTCAACTTCAAAACTAGCACCAAGAATAGAGCATTCGTAAGCTTGCTTGATTGCTTACTTCTGTTCATTTCGTATATTAACTTAAGTATAATGCTTTTGTTTGCATACGTAAGGTGTAGAAAAGATATGCTATTATGAATAGAGGAAACTTTGCCCGAACTTTGGAAATTTGTTTGTGTGCTACTTTAACTGGTGAATGTTGGAGACGAAATCACAAAAAGCTTACAGAATTCCTTCATTTTTTCTGATTGAAAGATCATGTCACCAGACTTATCGTGTCATATTTGTGTGAGAACAGAGATTGGTAATCTTGTTTGTAAAGACTTTCGGTTATGCAATTTGATTAGTAACTACAATGTGTTAAAAGTCACCGGCTGTCTAATTCTGCCAGCATTAATTCATCCGAGAAGGATGGAGAGTTTGTTCTGGAACGGTTCGTCGATAGAGGTATACACATACCATATTTGCATCTCATGCGTGCTTGTTTAAGTATTGAGTACTGAGTTGAAAAGCATCAGATTAGGACGACATAAAAATTAGCTTCTTGTGGATTAAGCCTCAAGGACTTTTGTCCGTTTCTTTCTTGCATGTGTTCTCTAATTTTGTGCTTAGAATGTTTCTGAACAAAAATAGATTGTCTTCATTTTATAGAGAATCGATGATGAGAGGCAGATGAAATAGATTATCCAAATCCGAACAAAGTGAATGCAGGATACATGGCTAATGACGAAATATATTGTGCTTAGAATTTCTTGGGCTAATGATGCAAGTCGTTTGCCATCGGGACACATGGCTCAAGGCAAGGCAGAGTGAAGTTTCGAAAGAAGCCGTTGTAAATTCACCGGCAAATTTTAATTGGAGTTCAAGGCTTTCAAAGGGAGATGATTCTGCAGCTACATTACTTAAGGACAACAGTCCATTTGCGAGTTTAATTAATTAGAATCCACAGCTACAAGGAGTGAGTACCATGGTTTCTTGTCAACAATTTCAAGCAGTATTATTAAATGCAAAGTTGCAAACAACAAACAAGCAGATGCAGACGTGAAAATGGCTAAAGGAATTTGAATTTTTATTGTGTGTGTTTTTCATTACGTTATTTTATCCCTTTTCAATTTTTATATCAGCTTCAAGTTTGTCATCTTTTATTGGCATATATAATTTTAAATTATCAATTGATGTGACCATCTTTGTTAATACATTTAAAATAACTTAAAATTAGTATAAAAAAAATTAAGATTAGAACAATGATGAGTTTTTTTTTTTTTTTTAATAACAAATATAAAAAGGGCTTCCCCCTAAGTTTCATAGGCACCACAAATCAGAATGGTGAATCCCATAATGTTCATTTGATTTATTCACCCAAAAAAATAATAAAAAAAGTTCATTTGATGTGACGCCATTACGTTTGTATTTTCAAAGAAATTCTCGTCTGTATTTTCATAGAAATTTCCATAGAGTACGAATAGGAATTTGAAATTTAATTCTTTGTGTTTTTCGTTACGTTGTTTTATCCCCTTTCAATTTTTGTATCAGCTTCAAGTTTATTATCTTTTGTTGACAAATATACTTTTAAATTATTAATTGATATGATCACCTTTATTAATAAATAAAAAAAATTAAAATTAATATAAAAAATTAAAATTAGAGTTAGTGTTCTCAATATTATATAAACAGTGAGATAAATCCACGGTGTTAAATATTCAGTGTGAAATAAAAAGTGTCTCTATACATCTATTATCTCTCTGAAAATTTTGCTTTTTCTTGGCAACGTTCTGGGTTTGGCACCATTATTTGAAAAAAAAAAAAATGGAGCAACCAATTAATGAGGAAAAGACGTTCCCATCTACTTTCCAAGATTCTTGTTGTTGGATATAACTACTCTATTTAACGAAGATCTTGTCATGTCCAATTTCTCTGTTACAATTTATTCTTGTGATTATGATATAAATCTACAATAAAATAGAATTATCTGTGAAGATATATTTTGCTAAAAAAACTTCCCATCATGAATACGGACCATCAATCTAGTTTAAAATAGAATTAGTTGTGAACACTTAACCTATGATTGGCATCTCGGATTAACTCCAATCAAACGATACTTTTTCATCTTAATTTTTGTCTTGTTCTGAAAAGTTAATAAAATTTAAAACTAATTTTTAAAAGTCAACAAACTTAAACTTAAAAATTTTATATAATCTCAAACTCAACCCAAAAACCAAACAAACCCTTAGTTTGCCTTAAAAAAAAATTTAGCGCTTTACTTGGCTAATGTGTGTGAGTTTGAACTCACAACTCAATTAAAGACGTGTAGCACTAAGCTCTTATTTGCCATCATAGTTTAAAAAGAAGATTCAATTCTAATTTATTTTTATATATTTTTTTAAAAACCGCATTACACCTATTTTTTTTCTTTATTTCAAAAGATACTCAACTTAAATTGAAATATTTTTAAAAGTAAAAACTAAAAATAAAAAATACGGTACCAAATAGACCATTAGCTACCCATTGCAATGATATACGATTAGAATTATTTTCAGCTTCCAATTGCTTGGAAAATAAGCAGGATCATCATCAGTGTCGTGGTCGTTGTTATTAATTTTATTTTGAAGTTTTGGTCAACTACGCTGAATAAATTATCCTAAAACCACAAGTTCAAGTGCCTATTAATAATTTCCATCAAACGTGAAAATTGGACTAGAACTAGAAGTGAAAAATAATAAATACAAAGAAAAGTATAGAGAAGTCAAGGCCAGCTTGAGAGCTGAGTCAACATTTTTAGACAAAAGTCATCTGGACCTATAAAGCTTTCAATTTTATATTTAATTTTCTCTTTTCTATTTAAAAAAAAACTCAAATTTTTAAATATATAAATTTCTCATTTTAAATCGTAATAAAATGGTTTTTATATCAAAATGCTCATAATAAGATATGAACAATATAAGATTTATTTTGTATTTTTTTTTAACACATTTCCAAATTTATGATATTTTCTATATCATAGAACTTTTCTAAAAGTTTTCTCCCAAACACACATTTTTAATGTAACATTCAAAACACTATCTTTAGACATCTCCCAAACTGCCTTCACTGCTTTCAAGGTTCAAACTGCATACTGTTGCATTGCAATTGAGATCACTACCCGTCATCTATGAAATCTTTATAATTGGTCCCCCATTACAAGTTCGTAACCATCAATACGTAATTAACTCATTACTGCAAACGCGTAAATTGGACAAGAGATGATAACGACAAAATTGGTTTTTATTAGCATTTCTCATTTTTTTCATGATGGAATGTTCATTTGATATGATGCCATTACCTCTGTATTTTAAAAGAAATTTCCATGAAACACGAATGGTTTCCGTGTGAAAGTTTCCAATGATGTAAGAAAGGCATGTGAACTTGACCCATTGTAATATTTTGATCATGTTTTGGTCATTCTAGTTGGGAAAAAAAAAAGTACTTGTTATTACCAAAATTATGGGGTATGGAAAAAGAATAATAACCAATTAATAATAAAATTATAACAGAATTGATCGAATCTGATCGAATTTGGTGATGGTCCAACGATCAACGGAATACAATATTAGACCCATCCAAAAAAAAAAAAACAGAATACAGTATTAACACATATATTTTTATTATTAAATTTCCATTTGATTTGACATTTTCAACTAATTTTTTTTCCCTGAAATCATTAAAAATTATAACTAATTTTTTAAAAATTAATCATTTCTAATTTAAAATTTTTATCTCCAAACCAGTGAAGTAAATGCACTCTAAACCTGGATTGTATACTCATGCACCCATAGAAAATAAAATAAAAAATAAAAAAACTTGTGAAATGGGCCAGTGTAAAAAGACATGCATGTGTGATATATATTCATCAGTGACAAAGCTAACCTTGACTTTTATTTCACGTACCGATCGACTTGAAAAAGTAAAGTCTATATTGAGGGATGAGCCATCCAATAGTACATGAAAAATTGAATACACCCAAAAAAAAAAAAAAAAAGATTAAAAATGAAACTGATAGATAGGGTCCTTGTTGTTGGGTAGAGCATTCCTGCTCTTCTCCTCCCATCAATAGAGAAACTTGGTCAAGATTGTCACCTTTACCATTCTTTCTGGCTTTATCTTTGTTAAGAATTAATTATTTGCCGATTTAGATTATATTTAAATAATAATGTAAACAAACATGTAAATATAGAATTTGAATTGTATATTTATTTTAGTACATATAGGAAAATCCGATTGAATAGGCTGGCTCTGTTTGGATGGAGTGTTTATTTTTGGAAAGAAAATTTTTTTAATAAAAAGTTTTTTTATTTTGAAAATAAGATGATATTTAGATATGTAAAAAAGTATTGTATACTTCTGACACACAAATTATGCTCCTATTTTAAGTATATCTATTCATGGGCATATCATATATCTGCACAAAAACAAAGAAAAACAATGGCAATAGTACAGAATCTTACGAACAACTTAAAAGGAGAGAAAAAAAAAAAGCATCCTAATCGTCAAACCAGCTTATTGCTAGTAGATCATACAATTTGCTTAAAAATGGACATTAATATAAATTGTACTATGTGTGTGTGTGTATGTGTGTAAGATGTACCTTAGTTTTGAACAATGTTCTCTTCCTATCAAAAAATAAATAAATAAATAAAATTCAGAATCACCTCCCAGTGGAATAGTTATAAATGGGACAGTGATGAGTTGAAAAGGAGAGCATAATGTCATGATTGTTATATAAATAAGTATCAACATATAAATATATATATATATATTTCGCATGCATACTCTTCCCTCGGGTCTTCTACCTTAAGAATTAAGTAGTCAATTGTAAAATATTCCGTATCACTCAGGTTTCATGATTGACTTTTCAAAATAACTAAAATGGTCAAATTCACATACAACACCTATTTATAGGTGATTTCACTTTCTTCAAATTTGCAATTCAATCCCTCCAAAACGAAGTAATTTCCCACAATTTCCATGCAAGGTGGCCGGCCAAGGGAAGGTAACTTGGTGAGTAAGCATATTCAATGATTATCTTATATAATACTTTCCATAATTTTTCAAAAATTCAAAAATTTGGTTAATTATCTTCTGGTGATGAGGTGTCGCTTGACTAAGGACCATTTGGCTTGTCTCCCATAATACAGTCCAATATCATACTAATATGAATATTATCAATACTGTTTTCTAACTAAAAACAGTACTGTTATACTGAGCTGCAGTCCAAAATTCATCTGTACTTAACTGATCTGCGTAAAAAAATTTTCTACGGACTTGAAACCTTTTGGCCTTAATACTCTAAATATTGAGCTTAATTTTCCTATAGTAGTCCCGTACCTTATCTTCACTTCCATATTCATAATGACGGTTTTTCACAGTATAATTTCATACTGTTAATTATACTGCAGTACCATCACAATCATATCTTAAATTTTCCTGGTCAAACTTTGACCGGAATAAAATCATACATAATTTTAATTCTGATAAAATCATATTAGACATTTCATATAAACATGCATAATACAAACTTTGATTTCAATTGACAGAAATCATAATTTGTACAAAAGTTGGTTATTACAGTGTAGAAAAGATATGCTATTATGAATAGAGGAAACTTTGCCCGAACTTTGGAAATTTGTTTGTGTGCTACTTTAACTGGTGAATGTTGGAGACAAAATCACAAAAAGCTTACAGAATTCCTTCATTTTTTCTGATTGAATGATCATGTCACCAGACTTATCGTGTCATATTTGTGTGAGAACAGAGATTGGTAATCTTGTTTGTAAAGACTTTCTGTTATGCAATTTGATTAGTAACTACAATGTGTTAAAAGTCACCGGATGTCTAATTCTGCCAGCATTCATCCGAGAAGGATGGAGAGTTTGTTCTGGAACGGTTCGTCGATAGAGGTATACACATACCATATTTGCATCTCATGCGTGCTTGTTTAAGTATTGAGTACTGAGTTGAAAAACATCAGATTAAGACGACATAAAAATTAGCTTCTTGCGGATTAGGCCTCAAGGACTTTTGTCCGTTTCTTTCTTGCATGTGTTCTCTAATTTTGTGCTTAGAATGTTCCTGAACAAAAATAGATTGTCTTCATTTTATAGAGAATCGACGATGAGAGGCAGATGAAATAGATTGTCCAAATCCGAACAAAGTGAATGCAGGACACATGGCTAATGATGAAATATATTGTGCTTAGAATTTCTTGGGCTAATGATGCAAGTCGTTTGCCATCGGGACACATGGCTCAAGGCAAGGCAGAGTGAAGTTTCGAAAGAAGCCGTTGTAAATTCACCGGCAAATTTTAATTGAAGTTCAAGGCTTTCAAAGGGAGATGATTCTGCAGCTACATTACTTTAGGACAACAGTCCATTTACGAGTTTAATTAGAATCCACAGCTACAAGGAGTGAGTACCATGGTCTCTTGTCAACATTTCCAAGCAGTATTATTAAATGCAAAGTTGCAAACAACAAACAATCAGATGCAGACGTGAAAATGGCTAAAGGAATTTGAAATTTTATTCTGTGTGTTTTTCATTACATTATTTTATCCTTCTTAAATGTTTGTATCAGCTTCAAGTTTGTCATCTTTTATTGACATATATAATTTTAAATTATTAATTGATGTGACCATCCTTATCAATAACTTAAAATTAGCATAAAAATTTAAGATTAGAACAATGCTGAGTTTTTTTTTTTATAACAAATATAAAAAGGGCTTTCCCCTAAGGTTCGTTGGCACCACAAATCAGAATGGTGAATCCCATAATGTTCATTTGATTTATTCACCCCAAAAAAAAAAAAAGGTTCATTTGATGTGACGCCATTACGTTTGTATTTTCAAAGAAATTCTCATCTGTATTTTCATAGAGTACGTATATGATATTGAAATTTTATTCTGTGTTTTTCGTTACGTTATTTTATCCCCTTTCAATTTTTGTATCAGCTTCAAGTTTATCATCTTTTGTTGACAAATATACTTTTAAATTATTAATTGATATGATCATCTTTATTAATAAATAAAAAAACTTAAAATTAATATAAAAAATTAAAATTAGAGTTAGTGTTCTTAATATTACATAAACAGTGAGATAAATCCACGGTGTTAAATATTCTGTGTGAAATAAAAAGTGTCTCTATACATCTATTATATCTCGGTGAAAATTTTGCTTTTTCTTGGCAACGTTCTGGGTTTGCCACCATTATTTGAAAAAAAAAATGGAGCAACCAATTAATGAGAAAAAGACGTTCCCATCTACTTTCCAAGATTCTTGTTGTTGGATATAACTATTCTATTTAACGAAGAACTTGTCATTTCCAATTTCTCTTTTACAATTTATTCTTGTGATTATGATATAATCTACTATAAAATAGAATTATCTGTGAAGATATATTTTACTAAAAAAAACTTCCCATCATGAATACAGACCATTAATCTCGTTTAAAATAGAATTAGTTGTGAATAATTAACCTATGATTGGCATCTCGGTTTAACTTCAATTAAACGATACTTTTTCATCTTAATTTTTATCTTTTTCTGAAAAGTCAATAAAATTTAAAACTTATTTTTAAAAAGTCAACAAACTTATACTTAAAAATTTCATCTCATCTCAAACTCAACCCAAATACCAAACAAACCCTTAGTTTGCCTTTAAAAAAAAAATTAGCACTTTACTTGGCTAATGTGTGTGAGTTTGAACTCTACAACTCAATTAAAGACATGTAGCACTAAGCTCTTATTTGCCATCATAGTTTAAAAATAAGATTCAATTCTAATTTGTTTTTATATATTTTTTTAAAAAGCGCATTACACCTATTTTTTTTCTTTATTTCAAAAGATACTCAACTTAAATTGAAATATTTTTAAAAGTAAAAACAAAAAATAAAAAATACGGTACCAAATAAACCATAAGCTACCCCTTGCAATGATATACGATTAGAATTATTTTCAGCTTCCAATTGCTTGGAAAATAAGCAGGATCATCATCAGTGTCGTGGTCGTTGTTATTAATTTTATTTTGAAGTTTTGGTCAACTACGCTGAATAAATGATCCTAAAACCACAAGTTCAAGGACCTATTAATAATTTCCATCAAACGTGAAAATTGGACTAGAACTAGAAGTGAAAAATAATAAATACAAAGAAAAGTATAGAGAAGTCAATGCCAGCTGGAGAGCTGAGTCAACATTTTTAGACAAAAGTCATCTGGACCTAAAACTTTCAATTTTATATTAAATTTTCTCTTTTTTATTTAAAAAAAAAAACTCAAATTTTAAAAATATATAATTTCTCATTTTAAATCGTAATAAGATGATTTTTATATCAAAATGCTCATAATGAGATATGAACAAGATAAGATTTATTTTGTATTTTTTTTTCTAACACATTTTCAAATTTATGATATTTTTTATATCATAGAACTTTTTCAAAAGTCTTCTTTCAAACACACATTTTCAATGTAACATTCAAAACACTATCTTCAGACATCTCCCAAACCGCCTTCACTGCTTTTAATGTTCAAACTACATACTGTTGCATTGCAATTGAGATCACTACCCATCATCTATGAAATCTTTATAATTGGTCCCCCATTACAAGTTCGTGGAACCATCAATACGTAATTAACACTTTACTCCAGACGCGTAAATTGGACAAGAGATGATAACGACAAAATTGGTTTTATTAGCATTTCTCATTTTTTTCATGATGGAATGTTCATTTGATATGATGCCATTACCTCTGTATTTTAAAAGAAATTTCCATGAAACACGAATGGTTTCTGTGCGAAAGTTTCCAATGATGTAAGAAAGGCATGTGAACTTGACCCATTGTAATATTTTGATCATGTTTTGGTCATTCTAGTTGGGAAAAAAAAAGTACTTGTTATTACCAAAATTATGGGGTATGGAAAAAGAATAATAACCAATTAATAGTAAAATTATAACAGAATTGATCGAATCTGATCTAATTTGGTGATGGTCCAACGATCAACAGAATACAATATTAGACCCGTCCAAAAAAAAAACAATATTAATACATATATTTTTATTATTAAACTTCCATTTGATTTGCCATTTTCAACTTTTTTTTTTTTTTTTCTGAAATCATTAAAAATTATAACCAATTTTCTAAAAATTAATCAATTCTAATTTAGAATTTTTATCTCCAAACCAGTGAACTAAATGCACTCTAAAAAATGCAAACTTCAGGATTAATTGATAAACATTGGTTGTATATTCATGCACCCATAGAAAATTAAAATTAAAAAAAAACTTGTGAAATACGTCAGTGTAAGAAGACATGCGTGTGTGGTATATATTCATCAGTGACAAAGCTAACATTGACTTTTGTTTCACGTACCGATCGACTTGGAAAAGTAAATTGCCTATACTGAGGGACGAGCCATCCAATACTACATGAAAATTGAATATAGCCGAAAAATAAATAAAAATAAAAATAAATAAGATTAAAAATGAAACTGATAGGTAGGGTCCTTGTGGTTGGGTAGAGCATTCCAGCTCCTCTCCTCCCATCAATAGAGAAACTTGGTCAAGATTGTCACCTTTACCATTCTTTCTGGCTTTATCTTTGTTAGGAATTAATTATTTGTTGATTTAGATTATATTTAAATAATAATATAAACAAACATGTAAATATAGAATTTGAATTGTATATTTATTTTAGTACATATAGGAAAATCCGATTGAATAAGCAAGCTCTGTTTGGATGGAGTGTTTATTTTAAAAAAGAAAAATTTTTTTATTTTAAATCAAAAGTTTTTTTTTGTTTTGAAAATAAGATGATATTTAGATATGTAAAAAAATATTGTCTACTTCTGGCCCACAAATTATTCTCCTATTTTTAGTATATCTATTCTTGGGCATATCATATATCTGCACAAAAACAAAAAAAAAAAAACAAAAAAAAACAATGGCAATAGTACAGAATCTCACGAACAACTTAAAAGGAGAAAAAAGAAAAGCATCCTAATCGTCAAACCAGCTTATTGCTAGTAGATCATACAAAAATGCTTAAAAATGGACATTAATATTAATTGTACTATGTGTGTGTGTATGTGTGTAAGATGTACCTTAGTTTTGAACAATGTTCTCTTCCTATCAAAAAAAAAAAATCAGAGTCACCTCCCAGTGGAATAGTTATAAATTGGAGATGAGATGAAAAGGAGACATAATGTCATGATTGTTATATAAATAAGTATCAACATATAAATATATATATTTCCCATGCATACTCTTCCCTCGGGTCTTCTACCTTAAGAATTAAGTAGCCAATTGTAAAATGTTCCGTATCACTCAGGTTTCATGATTGACTTTTCAAAGTTTCTCATTTCAATTTCATTTCACGAACTTAAAATAGACGTGTAAAAACATTATGGCCATTCATATATTTGAGCACTTAAAATATTATGGCCATATATATTTTTGAGCACTTAATTAACAATTGCCTTGTGATTTTATTGCAGAGATAATTTGTTTCATAAATTTTTAATTATACAATTTTCCCCTTAAATTTTTAAGAAACCATCCCTCATTGATAACGGTGTTAATTTTTTAACAGAAGTCGACATTTGAGTTGCATATAGGTTATTAACTAATGGCATGGAAAATCATATTTTTATATATTTTAACTCAAACTAATGAGGTTAGGATTATTAATTCAGTTTTATAAAATAAGAGAAATTTGAATTAACTTTGCAATAAATGTAAATTCGAGTTTAAAAAGAAAAAAAAGAAAAAAAAATATTTTATACTATTAATTTGCGACTAGTGCAAGTCACACGCCTATTTCTATTAAAAATTAACACTGTTTCAATGGGGACTGGTTTTCTATAGATTTGCACATTCCAAGTCCAAATCATCAAAATTAAAAGTTCGGAGGGAAATTACAAATATGCAATAAGATCAGAGGACAACTATGCAAAAAATTCTTAAATACTTTTGGCCCACAAATTATGCTCCTATTTAAGTATGCTAGTCTAAAGATATTTGAGAAAATTTATCTAAAAAGGAAAAAATTAAAATGATAAGTAAAAAAAAAATAATAATAAAAAAGCCCACAAAACAAAAAAATAAAAAATAAAAAATAAAGGATCTTAAAATAAAAAGAGAGACATGAAAAAATAAAAAATAAAAAGGATAAAAGAACTAAAATGAATAAAAGTTGACTAATACAAAAAAAAAAAAAAAAAAAAAAAAAAAAAAAAAAAGACTAAATTGTAAAAAAAAATTAGGCCCAAAAAAAATTGGAGGACCAAAAACTAAATACAAAATTTTTCGTACAAAAGATGCTCAACAGCGTCTATTATCGACACTTGTATATATAGTTGTAGATTTATTCATGGGCATATCATATATCTGCCCACAAACAAAGAAAAACAATGGCAATAAGACCTGATCAAGAAGTTGATTTGTTAACTAAGTTGTATGAAGCATCGATTGAAGGATCTTTGCTTACCTTCAACTCATTGATTCAGAAAGATCCTTTAATCCTGACTAAGATTTCACTAACCCCCTTCAATCAAACTCCTCTACACATAGCAGCTTTACTTGGCCACCATGATTTCACTAGACAACTTCTTATCCACAAGCCGAAACTTTCTTCCGAATTGGATTCCCGCCTACGCTCACCTCTTCACCTGGCTTCAGCAGAGGGCCACACGGAGGTAGTCCGAGAACTGCTGCAAGAAAACGGTGACGAAAACATGTGCTTAGCCAAAGATCAAGACGGGAAGATTCCTCTCCATTATGCTGCCATGAGAGGTCGACTCGACGTGATTAAGCTGTTGATCGGCGCAAGAAAGGAGTCGGTTTTGGAAGTGATGCCTGATGGACAAACAGTGCTGCACTTGTGTGTTAGATACAACCACTTGGAGGCTCTCAAAGTGCTGGTCGAATCGGAAGTTGCATACGAGAACTGCCCGTTCCTCAACTCCAACGAGAGTGCTGATGGGAATACTATTTTGCATTTAGCTGTGATGCTAAAGCAGGTTGAGGTAAGTGTTAGCGAAACTTATTATTTGTCTTAGGGAAAATTCTTATTTTGTATTTAATTATCTTCATTTGGAATTTGTTTTTAATTATTTTAATTTGGGAAAATTATTATTTTGTGTATAATTATCATCTTTTAGAATATATTTTTATTTATTTTTGTTTAGAAAATTTATCTACAATAGTCTATGGTCTATAGGTGATTTATTAGCATTAGATACTTAAATCCGATTTTAATAAATTCTAAGTTATATTTATATTGAAGTCCATTTATAATACTCCTTACTATGTAGTGAATTATACTCTTCGTGTTCTTAATTCGTGTAAAGAAGCACATACACATAAAATATCTTTATGTCTCTTCTTTGTTTTTGTTTTAATATTTTCTTATTTAATTTCTACAAGAAGTTTCTTTATATCCAATCAAAGGTCTATCTGATGGTACCTAATCTATATTTTTATTTTTATTTCTATAGTTTGTCACAAATATTTTAAAAAATCTTAAGCGAAGAAAAACTATTGTTAGTTCATTATTTTTTTGGTAAAGAAATTTTAAGGGCCCATTCGGGGGATTTTTGGAGATGGAGTTTTGCCGTTTGGGACTTTTGGAGTTGAGATGAGTTTTGAAAATGTGGGTTTAGGATACAACCTATTGAAAAAAAAAAAGAAGTTGTTTTGGAGTTTTGTTTTTAGTGGAAGAATAATTGGAAAAACATGTTTTTTTTTTTTTTTTTTTAAATAATGAAAAACTGATGTTTTGAGATGTGTATTTTGTTGATTTTCATATGTAAAAAAAAATTGTGAAAATAGTAAATTTTTGGAATAGACATTTTGAAACCCCAAAAGTCCCCCAAATGTCCATATGCAAACCAGATGGTGAAAAGTGCATCCAAGGGGGACCTAAAAGAAAAATACTTTTAGTATCAATATATTAAATATCACAACTAATAAAAAGTAAATCTCATCTCTATTAGTGTATAATGTTTAACCTCACTAAAGTTAGCTAGCATTGATGGAATCACAACTTCTAAACGAAAATTCATAATTTCACATTAACCATGCAGACTGTGAAATACTTGCTATCAATACCTGGAGTGAAAACAACAACATATGATGTAGTGAACCATAGAGGTCTCAAAGCCTTCGAGCTCCTAGAGCACTTTCCTGGAACTGAATTCATCAGTGACATAATCCGACATACGTTTAAGGACCTCGGTTTCGAAAATTCGACTTCAGCAGCAATAACCCGAGATCATAATGACGTTGCTCACAAGAAATCAACAACCAAATCATCAAATGGCAAAGCCAGAAAGTGGTTCGGGTTCCTGAAATACAAAGGAAATTGGCTGGAAGACAAGCGAGGCTCTATCATGATTGTGACTACTGTGATCGCAACCATGACATACCAAACTGCCATCAACCCACCAGGCGGAGTTTGGCAGGAAACCACAAACGAAGAAAAGAGCGGCTTTGGTAATTGCAGCGGAGATATGTGCTTAGCTGGAACCTCAATTCTAGCGAGTTACAATTCGGGAATTTACACCGCTTTCCTGGTTTGCAACAGCATTTCTTTCTGTGCGTCGCTCAGCGTCATTCTTCTGCTGATCAGTGGTGTCACTATGAAGAACAAGTTCTTTATGTTCCTTCTAACTCTCACTATGTGCGTGGTGGTGACGGCACTTGCAGCTACCTTCTGGCTAGGTATGAGCATGGTGACACCCGACAACTCTTACAATTCTGTGAGCAAGATCTTGAATGTATCGATTTCGGCATGGATGCTGTTGCTTGCTTTCGTCATTTTGTTCCATGCCGTACGATTTTCCTATTGGATTGTGAAGAAGCTATGGCGCAAGTATAAAGCAATGAAGGAGGGAAGGATGGGCCCCCGACTAACTTTTAGTGTTATTTTTATTTCCATTATTATTGTCATTATTATTATTATTATTAGTATTATTGCTTGTATAGTGTTTTATTTTTACGTGATTTCCGGTAAGTAAAATATTGCTACCTATGTAGGATGTAAAATATTGCTAAATATTTTCGCTCTTTTTAACACTAGATAAGCTCTTTAAATTTAAACTACTGTTTCAAGTAAAGTTTGTTAGTGTGGTGTACAACTTTAGCAGGTAGCTAAAGATCGGAGTGGATTATGCATTCTTTTTTTACTTAAGCTGTTCGTTCCATGTACTCGGTATTTGTGGAGTCATCTCTTTAATTCCTTTGCATAAGGAGATTAGATTTTATTTTCTAGAAGTCGCATTTGTTCTTATTATCATTATTATTATTATTATTATTATTTCCGAACTCCAAAAGATTGAAGATCCATCATTTTCAAGTTGGGCAATTGGAAATTATGAAATTCAGTTTTACCTTTTGAATCGAAGTGAACCTACAGCTTTCATTTTTAAGGAACAAAAAATCTCCCAGTACAACCAAATTCATTCAAAAAGTTGAATGACACCTTGTTGATGGGTAGCCGAGATCTCTAGGATGACCTGATTTGCCAGAGATGATTTCAGCACCCGAGGATCTTAGACAAGTGGTTTTAGATATTTGAATCTCAAATATTATTCAACATTATTAGATATTGGTAGTCAAAATCTACTATTTTTAAGATTATCTCAACATTCAAATTCAAATATAAAGTATTTGTATTTTAAATATTAGTTAAAGGGTTGTCTCTTAGAAATTGTAAATACATGATGAATGGCTTTTGGAAACCCAAGAATTCACATTCTACAGATTGCATCACTTGTAACTCGGAAAAAGATAATGAAGCCCTAAGAGATGAGAGACGACATAATTAGCTCATTGGTGGTAAACCTCTATATATTTTTGTCAAATAAAACATTTAGGATACTTTTACTGGCGAAATTGTTTTGTTGTGTAAGATCAACAATTAATTATACTTTTTAAAGTTTGTTTGTCCAAATTTTTTATTTCAATTTTGGTGATCAGTCCGAAGAAGAAAGTAGAAAATGTGATTTTTTTAGTATAATGGTTCGGTCCACATTTTTAAAAGTATCTGTTGGGTCAAAATGGTTTTGAATATTCTAATAAAAAAATCATGATAAAGTAATTTATATGGTTTTATTGAAACTCCTGTATAAATTTTAGAGTCCATTTGTTTTGAGAAGCCCCATTTACTAACTATGACCGGAAGCTTTTCTGGATAAACAAAGCTCGTCTAATAAATTATTCAAATATGCTTGCAAATTAGTTTTTAGAGGGAAGATTCCTCTCCAATACGCTGTTATGACAGGTCGAATTGATATGATTAAGCTGTTGATCGGCACGAGAAAGGAGTCGATTTTGGAAGTGATGCCTGATGGACAAACAGTGCTGCCCTTGTGTGTTAGATATAACCACTTGGAGGCTCTCAAAGTGTTGGTCGAATCGGAAGTTGCATACGAGAACTGCCCATTCCTCAACTTCAAATAGTCGGTTGATGGGAATACTATTTTGCATTTAGCTGTGATGCTAAAGCAAATTGAGGTAAGAATTAGGGAAACTTATTATTTCATCTTAGGGAAAATTATTAGCTTGTATTTAATTATCTTCATTTGGAATTTATTTTTATTTATTTTAATTACTTACATAGCCAATGTTATGCGCCATTTAGAATATTTTGCCACTGTCGTACAACCACTTACTTTTCTGACACGGATTGTACTTTCAGTTTTTTTTTTTATTTTTTTGTGCTAATATTGTTTTTCGATTTTGCCCCTGGCTGAGGTTCATTCTTCTAGTTTCCACATTTTCCTCTCTCTAACTTTCTCTATTCTTATCGGTCTAACTCTGTGATTCCTCTCTCTCTCTCTCTCTCTCTCATCTTCCCCTCTTTCTCGCTCTTCTCTCTCATTCTCTCTCTCTGGTTCTCTCCCCATTGTTTTTTCTCTCTAACGGTGGCCGGAACTCGTGGTAAGACAGCGGAGAAAGACGGATCTTGCGCCAATGCCGCGCCGGAGATCGCACATCTGAGTTCGTGATCATCCACCGCCGCTGTAAGATTCTCTCCCCGTTGTTCTCTCTCTCTAACGCTGGTCGGAACTCGTGATAAGGCGGCCGAGAAAGACGGATCTTGCTGTAGTGCCGCGCCGGAGATCGCACACCTGAGATCAAGCTCATCCACTGCAGCTGCGAGATCTCAGTCAGAGATTGCACCGGAGATCGTGATCGAGACGGTAACCATAGCACGAGACCATGGAACCACAGATCTGTCCTCACGCACTGACTATCGTCTGAGATCGGAGATCCTTCCTCTTTTTTTTGAAGCTCGATTTTGGATTGGAGCTCGCACACTTTGGTGACGCCGGAGCTGGCCGAAGCTCTCTCTCTTCGAAACTCTCTCACCTGGCTTTTGTGATTCAAAATTAACAGGTATCTCTCTTTTCATAGTCACTATCTTTGTGTGTTTGTGATTGTGTTTGTCTCTGTTTGTGTGTGTCGGTGGTTGTTTGTGTGTCTCTGTGTGTGTTTGTGTTTGTCTCTGTTTGTCCCTAAATTTGAGTCCTAAAAGCCAGAAATGCATTGCATGAAGAAAGCAATGAATCTGAGAGAAGCAGATCTTAATTCCAACTATATTTATATATTAATTGCTAAGACTAAGCTTGTATAGTTTCTTTCTTATTTACCAAATAGATTGATTTTGTTTTTCCTAATTTCCTTGCTATTTCTTACATGGTTTTTGTTCATATGTGAAGTTGAAATTGAAATTGATATTCTACATGTTTAAGGAAGAGAGAGTTCATCTTTAGATGTTGATATGAGAAATGGGTCAAATGACAAGTTTAATGCGCAGCACATGACTGGGCTCTTTTGAACAAGAAAAAACAAAGGTATAAGCTTAGAGCAGGGCTGGTGTGGACCATGTCTTATATCCTTTTAATGGGATTGCCAATCTGATATGAGAATGATTAGTTTGTTATTATGAAGAAAGGTTCCAAGTTTTACCTTTCTAAATGTTCTTGATCTTTATACAAATTGATCTGTCATTTTGAGTTATAGCGTTTTTGCCATATTTTTGCTATCGGTGATCATGTTTTGCAGTTATATTTGAAAATGTAAGCCATCGAGAATTTTGGATATTTTTGTGTAAATTGTTTTACCCCTGATATATATATATATATAATTATATATATTTTTTGAAACATACTCCAGAATCCTTTTGGGTAATGATGTTTTGTAATTCGGTGATATTTGTTGGAAAAAAATAGTTTATTAGAATATAGAAGTTATTTTATCAGATATTTGTGAGGGTACGAAATTAGTGCCGGGTCGGAGATGTTTCGATCATCAATGTTTAAGATAAAAATATTCTAATAGAATATTCAACATATTCTATTAGAATATTCCAGTGACAAACATCTATGACTGGAGTCGAAAATATCCTACCATTTATGTTAAAAATAATTTATATATTTTTGTAAAATTTTTAATGTTCGTGTAGAATATTCAAAATATTCTAGTAGAATATCCTCGTATTTAAGGTTGTTCGTCCCAATATCAAGGTCTCTAAAGTTAAAATCTAGGATTTTTGGACACATAAGGAGTCGTGTAATTGTAAAGCCTTCTCACCCAACTCACATGCTTTTCTTCTTCTTCTCCTTCCCATCGCACGAGGTGATGAATCATGTAGAGGTTTCCCACTCGGTGAGGGAATGGGAATGCGGATTCTGAAATCTCGTTCATTTTCCCTCCATAAGGAAATACATAGATCATTGCTCTTTCTACGTCTTCTTCTTACAACATTCCCAACATTGTTTCGACCACGTTAACTGGAATAGGCTCTTTCACAAAATCAGATTTCGCTTTGAAAGATAACAAATTGAAATTAGATGTCCTATAAAGCAGAGCGTCCAAGGATTCTCCATTTCTGAATAGATTAAAAAAGAGAAAGGATTCCACCCATCTCATTTCAGAGCACTCCTGTCCTTGCAAGCCCAACTCAGGAAACTCCTTTTTCATCAACTCAAGTAGCTTATCCACGCCGCCATGGAACGTGCCCCGGACATTAGCTTCTAGCACAATTTTCGAATCATTCGAAGATGTTTGGAACGACATATAGACTGTTAGATTCTCATCCACTTTGTCTGCACGGCGTTGCCACTGATGAAAGAGCGTCTTAGTCGCATTGTGTTCCGTGTTTCTCCAAACATCAAATACAGCTACCGTCTTTGGCACTGGAACTAGTCGAATTTTCCATTCTACAACGATTCCAAAGCTTGCCGGTCCGCCACCACGTATGGCCCAAAACAAATCTTCCCCCATAGATTTCCGGGCAAGAATTCTTCCTTCAGCATCGACTATTTTTGCGCCAAGAATATTATCAGCCGAAAGGCCATATGTTCGTGTTAAATAGCCATAGCCTCCTCCACCGAACAGTCCACCAACGCCCACAGAGTGGCAATCTCCGGCAGGGAAGCTGAGATTTTCACTTTTCTGACCGATCGCATAATAAAGTTCACCTAGCGTTGCTCCGGATTGAACCCATGCCGATTTGCTCTCCACGTCAATGCTAACCGAGCTTAGGTTTCTCAAGTCAATTACGACATATCTTGGGACATTAAAGTAGGACACATATGAAAGGCCCTCATAATCATGGCCACCACTTCGGGTTCTAATCTGTACGCCGTGTTTTTTGGTGCAGTAAACCGTGGCCTGGACATGGGAGACATGAAATGGTGTGATGATAACGGATGGTTTCAGGGTTGAAGGAGAAGAAAACCGATCGTTTTGTATCGATGAATTCAGCACTGTTGAATATGCCGAATCATTTGGAGTGTAGAAAATGGGTTCATAAAGGGAGGTAGAGTAGGATACATGACTACCAAGGCACTCTAGGAAGTCTTGTGGAGTGTATGCTGAAGCTTCAATTGAAAATGAAAAGAGAGAGACGAAAATTTGGGCAAAAGATAAATAGATTAATGGGAAGAAATTCACTTGATCAAATGCACTTCTCTATATGTGGAACATGACAAACGTAAGGATTTGTCCAACTAAATATATGAAAAGAACTTAGACAAAAAAAATTGATAGCTATACGTCTAGAAAACTCATTTAATCCGTTTGCATGACATCATTGGCCGGTTTTATTTAGAGCTCTAATAACCTAGCTAGCTCGTTTAAAACTTCTACACACGGTTTTATTTAGAGATAATGGAAGAAATTTAAGCAAACATAAATTTCGTATTTCAAGAGATAAATTCAAATACATTTTATTCTTTTCATATATACTATCCTCACTCAAAGATATAGGATATATTTAGTTGGACTGCGCGTGCTTCATATCTACAGTATAGACAAAACAAAACAAAAGCAATAAATAATAAACAAATTAACTAGATTAAAATTAAAATTATTTTTTTTATCAAAAAAAAAAAAGTTACCATGTGACGGTCATTGAACCCGCCATGTGTTGACAATTGAGAGGAAACGTCCTTTTCAAACTGTAGCAAGACATTATCCTCACTCAAAGATATAGGACTTCTTCTTGTCGTGTTTTGAGGACTTCTTAGAGTGACATTGAAGCATTTGAAAAAAAAAAAAATGGAGAGGAGGAATTATAAGGTCTCCAATTTAGAATTCATCCTTAATGACAAAAAAATAATAAAATAAAATAAAATATACCGTTAGGAATAAAAAGAAAAAATAGCTTACGTACAAAACTAAAAGCATGAAAAAAAAAGGGGAGAAAATCAAGCAAACAATTAAAAACAGCCTAAGAGAAAATAATTAGGATTTTCCTCATTAAAACCCTTGATTTTCCTCATTAAAACCCTTCCTACAATGAGTACTAAGTTTGTAGGATAAATTTTGCTTAACTGAATTTATATCCAGTTTCTCAAAATGTGAAAATATGCTAATTTCTCCCAATAACCCGAAGCAACAATTTATACCTTTTTCTTGATAATGCTTGTTTTCATTGGTAAGAAAAATAGCATGACGTAACTGGCACATTACATATTGTCCACTTTGGGCCTCATGCCCACACAGTTTTACTCTTGAACTTACCCCAAAAGGCCTCATACCATTAGAAGGTGGTTTCTTTACTAATGAATCATATATCTATCTCCAAGCGATGTGGGACTAAATAATTACTACTTTTCTTCTAGGGAATGATGACTGTCACAATCACCCCTCCTTTTGAGGTCCAACATCCTTGTTGGTCCCACTTCCAGTTAGGTATAGGCTTTGATACCATTTATAATGACTTGTACCTTTGATATGATTTTGTCTACTTTGCATCTTGTTCCCGCATAGTTTTGCTCTTAGGCTCACCCCAAAAAGACCTCATACAATTAGAAAGTAATATTTTTATTTATAAACCATCACATATATTAATCCTCACGCAATATGGAACTATATAGTTACTGTTTTCCTTGTAGGGACTGATGACTGTCACATAATTTATAGGGTTAAGGGCTTCCCAGCTTTGCTTATATGACATCATTCAAAGAAAACTCATTTAATACATTTGCATGATATGAATATTGGCGGGTTAAATGTTAAGAGCTCTACTTAGCTAGTTAGTTTTGAAATTCAATACGCTTCTTGAAATAAATTTGGGCATGCACTAAATCATTGGTATAAGATAGATGTTCGGGTGATATTTCTACTATAAAAATTTATTCCATCTTGAACCAAATCTAGAACTACCCTAAATGGTTTATGCCATAAATCCTATTTTATATTCATTGAGATCTGTTGATTTTGTATACCATTCTGCTATAAATAAATAATCTTAGAATAGATCCATTATGGTCTTCAAAATATATAATAATGGAAATAGCAATGCTCGTTTTCATCTTAATATATGGTTTATCTGTGAGTTTTAGTCTTTCTCTTTCTACTTCTATTGATGGAAAGTTAAAAAATCATATAATAATCAAAAAATTGAAATCGAAAAGAAAAATGGGAGGTTTGTGATGATTTTTCGTTCTTTTATACTAGGTAGTCTAATATCCTTATGCATGAAGATAGGGGGGATTCTTTTTTTCTTTTTTTGGTTAATATATACCTTGAATTTTTTATGCTCACTTCCTAATTAAACTTATAATTTATTTCCTCATTAAATTTAATTTAAAATTCGTTTAATAAAACATCAATTATTTTAAGTTAAAAGGCCAATAACACTTCATTATATTCGAAAACTTGTAAACTCGAATACTAATATCAATCAAGTCTAATTCTCTATTAGGAAAGATTGTGTATATAATATAATTATATATATATATATATAACCATAAATCAAACATAAATAAAGTGTAACACCTAGTTTTTCGATATTACTATTTCCTTTTTAAAGGAATTTAATATGTGCCATGAAGGTAATTATAAAAAAGCTCGATCAAGAGTTTTTATGAAATTTTGTGAGTTCTTATGATTTTATAAAACTCAAAATGATTGTTTAGATTAGCATGTGACCTTTTGAGAAAAAAAGGATGAAAAATTCTATGATTTATGTTGGTCAAAGTTTGACCAAGAAAAGTCAAAGTTGACCAAGAAAGTCAAAGTTTGACTAAAATGGTCAAAGAAATGACTATACAGTGTTATGTCAAAGCAGTATGGAAATATACTGCGAAAACCGTTTTTACGGGTAAGATAGTATGAATAGGATTTAAAACCACTATAGAAAAATCAAGCACACCAAGTTAGAAACTAAGGGCAAAAGGGCTTAAAGAAATAAGAAAAATTTTATACAGTCCATTTTTACACAGATAAATTTTGGACTGCAGTATAATATAACAGTACTGTGTTTTGGTGAACACAGTATTGGAGATATCTGTGATAGCTTAAAAATGGACTGCATACTATAGAAAAAGGCCAAACGAGCCCTAAGGATGCTTACATCACTTTATCCCACAATTATGACATCATAATCAATTAAACAAAAATTGGAAAGTATTAGGGAATGTTCTAGACCAAGCTTGGCCGGCCACCTATATGCACCATTTTGTGCAAATTTTTACTTCTTCAAGGACTAAATAGCAATTTTGAAAAGTTATCCTTCACCTATAAATAGGTGACCCATTTGAACATTTTTGTTCACAAAATTTGGAAAAGCTATGAAAACTTTGCCCATTTTTCCTCTCAAAAACCGAGCATAGGAAAGGTAAGAGAGAAAAGAGAAAATCAAAAACTCAAAGGGGAAATTCAAGGGGGGTGGTCGGATTTGAGCTAGAACACAAGGAAAAGTTTGGAAAAAATTTGGAACCCATTTTTGGCCAAATGTCCGGTTGTGGGAAAGAAAGAAAGGGAAGAGAAAAGTGAAAAGGGATAAGGGTGGTGAGTGGCCGGAAATTGTTGGAGCAACCACCAAGTGACAGAAATTTTTGGTAGCCTTGGGGGAGAAGGCCGGTTGCTAATTGGAACCAAGGGGGGGAGAAATTTTCGGACCCAAACCCTAACAACTCTTAGGGTTGATCAAGGTAACTCTCCCATAGCCCTAAACTCTTTAATTAAGTTTCAATTTGAAATTTATATGTATTTCAAGTTGAAAGTTGTATGAGCATAAGCTCAATTTATTTTATTGCCTTAGTTTAAGATTTTGTTGGTGGTGCTTGATTAGGTTAAGGGTGGTTGATTTATGAGCTTTGATTTGTTATATGCTTATGCTTGTTTGATCAATAGGGCTGCATGCTAGATGTTTAATGAGTTGTATGTCCCTTAAATATGTTCAAGAATGATTTAGAATGGTATGTTAGGTTGCTAGAATAAGACATGGATAGAATGGTTTGAATGAATCTAGAACCATGCAAACCCTAGGTGGTGCATTTTACTGTTGGTTTGCATGGACATGATCGGATCACATGAATGTTGGATTGGAATGTTAGAAACGCTGCATGTATGATCTTAGGCTCCCGCTGTGGTCGGTTGAGGTAGTGTGTGCGTATTAGGACGAAAAACGAATTTAAGAACGAAAACTGCCAGTTCGGGTATAAACTGGCCAGTTTTCTGGAAAATGAAATTTGAGGCCTTTAGAGGCCGAATTTGAGAAAACTTAAAACATGAAAGTTGTAGGGAATGGTTTTCCTAGAGAGCAGCATGGACGGTTTTCCAAAATGAGGCTCCAACGGCCTCGGTTTTTATGAAAATCCGAGCCTGACCGTACCCAGGATTCATGCACGGCCAGGTAAGTTCAACAAGGAATAAGGGCATGATAAAGTTCGAACTGGGTTTTCCTCAAAACACGAAAGTTGAAGAATTTTTTGAGAGCTAAAACTTTCATGAAGACAAATTTTTCAAATTCAATCCATATTTTTAAATAGAAACGGATTTCTAAGAACTGTGCAGAAAACAGGAAATTCCTGCACAGGATTTTCTAAAAACAAGGCAGAAAAACTATATTTTTCACCAACTCCAATGTTTTGACTGTGAGAACTGTTCCAATGGCAGTTTTCAGCCCTTAACAATTTTTAAGACCGACCCCACTTTTAAGAACCATGAATTTTTATAAGTTAAGCAAATGATTTTTGAACTGAATGCACCAAATTTTTCAAGATAAGGGAAAAAGGGATTTTTAAAGCCAAAGATAAGTAGCAAGACAGTAACGGATGGTAACCGAGAAGGATACCCGAGTTATTGGGCTTGGCCCCCAAAAGCCCAAGTTTGACCCATAGAAAGTTGACTTTGGTTGACCAAGTTTAATCAAGATTTATCACCTCAAGGGTTACCCAACATAACCCAACGAGATACCAAAAATAGGATGAGCTAAGATCTTGGGTTATTTGTAATAACCCAATGGATTATAGACCAAGAATGTTAAGACTTGGGCCCAAGGTTAGGATAGTAACCTAACCCTACCTATAAGGATGTGGGCTTAGCACATGAGGTTGTTCAATGTAACCTGATAAGTTATAATCCATGTTTGGGCTAGTCTCGAACAATAGGGTTACTTATTGTAACCAAGTAAGATATCTTGTATAGGGGACATATAACTAAGACTATGTATGCATGTTGGTTAGGTCACAAACATTTTTCGGTAATGACCATAGACCCTTACTTATGTCCTTCATTCAAGCAGGAGGTAGCCTGCAGCTGTATCCGGACGTGGAGTAGCATAACCCCGGACATAGTAGTCAAGGTAAGTACAACTCCGCCTACAGCATAGGCTTTATTGTGATACTTGCCTAAGTATGTTCGATGGATGCTATGAAGCATGTTTGATGTGTGTTATGATGTATGTTATATGCTAGAATTGTATGATGTTAGAACATGATTTAAGGTATGCAAAGTTCATGATATAAGTTATGTTACAATGATGACATGATTTATGTATAAGTGACATCACGAGGCATGTTCACTAATAACAAGAGTTTAAGAATGACATGATGAAAGGAAAGTAAGAAGGCAAGCAAGTTGCCTGTGTCGTACCGACCCGCTCGTAGGTCGGGTTGGACTATGGTTTGAGTTGGAAATGGGCTGGCCACTCCAACCACTCCATAGTTGCGCGCCCGGTACGTACACTCATGATAAGGGGCCCATAAGTAAGATAAGTTATGAAAGTAAGTTAAGAATGAATAAGAGGGCATAATAAGAGCATAATCGGTTCATGCATATATTATGTGATGCTATGTTAAGTTATGACATGATATGTTATGTTACGATGAGTTAAGTTATGACATGATATGATATGCCATGATATGTGAAGTCAAGATGTGCTATGATAGGTTAGGTTTGTATTGTGTCGCGGTTTAGTAGTTGTACTTGCTGAGCGAAAGCTCATTGTCTTACGTTTATGCTGTAGGTAAGCAACCTACGGGCGACAGTTGATGCAAGATGGGGGAGCGTGGTAGGGCAAGCTGTGAAATGTGGGAAATAAAGCCGCTACGCGTTTTGCCTTTTTATGTATAATAATTGTTATTCGAACATCGTTTTTATATATTGCGATTCGCTCGTACGCGCCATATAAAAAAAAAAAATTATTTCCGCTGTTCTCGCTAAATAAGTAAGTATGATTCGTATAAGTGCGTTATGTAAGTATGTATGTACGGTAGCGGCCTGTGCTAAGCGGGTCGTTATAGAGTTGGTATCAGAGCGGTTTCCTGCTATACGATTTCACAATCTGCCTGCCATCGCCACCATCCTTGTAAGTTGAATTTATATTTTACGTATATGTAAATATTTATGCTGGGAAAATGTTAGGATAGATGCAGCGATATGGATCCTGCTTGCGTAAATGCGGATCGAAACGCGATAACATCATTTTACGAGTCACATCCTCTACTGTTCGATGGTACGAGACGGTCAGTATCAGTAGCAGCTTGGCTATATGATATGGAGTTGATTTTCCATATCTGTCATGTCAAGGCCCATTTACAAGTCTCTCTAGCTAGTCGGTGCTTGATAGCTAACGCACGACTATGGTAGATGACGTTGGGAGAGAGACAGATGCCTAGTCGTACATGGGCTCATTTTCGTACTACAGTACTTGCGCGTTATGGGCCGATGCCTGATGAGGGAGCCGACGAGCCGTACCGTGACCCCGAGATTTATCGGGATATGCAGCACACGCGATATTTGAGTTATGTAAAGGACTGGCATGCGTACCCCCAGGAGTCCATGAGTCACTACTGTTGGAGGTACCAGGAGGCTATGCTACCTCATATTCCACCAGATTTGCCCAGCCCCGAACTGCAGGCCTTAGTGATTTTGCGGAATGGGTTACCTCCCCATATCCGACAGTTTGTTCCGACGCCCATGCTTGAGAGGACAGTCGGCAGTATGATTGATGATATCTTGGAGGCGGAGATTATCGCGCATATGAAACAGGCCGATGCCTATGTAGATGATTACCAGGTGCCTGTCGATGACGCCGGGTTAGGAGATGTTCAACCATTTATGTTTAAGATAAAAAATATTCTAGTAGAATATTTAACATATTCTAATAGATTATTCAACATATTCTATTAGAATATTTCAGTGACAAACATCTATGACTGAAGCCGAAAGCATCCTACTATTTATGTTTAAAAAAAAATTCTATATTTTAGTAAAATATTCAATATTCTAGTAGAATATCCAAAATATTCTAATAGATTATTTAAAATATTCTAGTAGAATACATACAATAATCTACTAGAATATTTTGGTGATCGACACTAACAGTTAGAGCCGGAGATATTTGAGCATCCATATTAAAAATAGAAAATATTCTAGTAGAATAACTACAATATTCTACTAGAATGTTCCAATAACCAATGTCGGCGGGTGGAGCTAGATATATCCGAGCATCCATGTTGAAAATTGAAATTTTTGTAGTAAAATATCTAAAATATTCTAGTAGAATATCCGCAATATTCTCTTAGAAAATTTTAGTGAACAATGCCGACGGTTGGAGCTAGTGATGTCCGATCTTCCATGTTGAAAACAGAAAATATTCTAGTAGAATAACTAAAATATTTTACTAGAATATTCTAACGACTGGCATTAGTGGTCGGAACTGGAAACATTCGATCATTCATATTGAAAATAGAACACATTTTAGTATAATATCCAAAATATTCTATTAGAATATTCCAAAGATCAGCATTGGTGATTCGTGCCGAAAACTTCCTGTTATCCATGTTAAAAATATGAAATATTCTTGTAGAATTTCCACAGTATGGGCAATTTGGTGTCTTGTAGATTTTTTTTTTAATTATTAGTAAAGATAATTTAGGCAAAGCATATTTTGTTGATGTTTGACTAGTACTCTTAGATGGCAAAGAAGTAAAGTGTCCAAAAACCATGTCAAAAATGTGTAGAGGCTTTTTTTTTTTTTTGGTAAAGAAATTTTAAGGACTTAAAAACTATTGTTTTTTGGTAAAAAAAACAAAGTAATTGTTGGTATAGTTTAATAATAATTCTACTCAAATTACTTCATTATTAAATGTAGAATTCAAATTCTCTGATTCTCATCCATAAGTTAAAAAAAAAAAAAAAAAAAAAAACTTGCCACAATATTCAATAAAGATTTTATCATTTGTTTCAACATAACCCCTTTGCCTCGAGGCTTCAAGAATGGGTGTTTTTTTTTTTTTTTTTTTTCTAAAAGATAAAAGAAGCATAGAACATACTTTCCGGACTCGAAAATGTGGTGGATGTTAGGGATGTTTCTGAAGCTGATTTGAAGAATAATGAGTATCTTACTATTGGAATGGAAGCGAAGTGAAATTGAAGATACATCCAAAGAAATGGAAGTACTTAATGCACTTGAACCCATAGGTAGCAGAAAAAAACTCAGAATCGAAGGTTACAGAGGTACAATATTCCCTGATTGGGTGGCAAATCAGTCATTTGGTGACAAGATTGTCCAAACTGTTGCTTGTTGCCACCACTTGGGCAACTACGTTCCCTGAAAGAGCTTGATATTACTGAAATGTGTGTGTCAGGGATAGAAAATGAGTGCAATGGTTCTTCATTGACTAAGCCATTACCATTCTGAGAAAGGCTATCCATGAGATATATGTATGCACTGGAGAGATGGCCCACAGGAGCTAACAAAGAAGGCGGGATTTTCCCTTGTCTCAACCACATTTATTTAACAAATTGTGACAAACTAAATGTGGGATTACCTTATGGTTGTCTTCCATCCTTGGAAAGTATTGAAATTGAGAAGTGCGAAGAAGTGGTGAATGTACTTCCAATAATTCAAGAGATTGACAATGCATATCCCTCTCTGGAGTCCATTGAGAAAGTGGAGTCGTTTTCAGAAATGGGCTTGCCCTCTCCTAATTTAAAACGTCTTCAAATTTTATATCGCCAAAAGCTCATTGCAAACCGCAGGAACTGGAATCTCCAAAGACTCTCCCGTCTTCGAAGATTTATGGCTCACCGAATGTGAAGAAGTGCTGGTGAATTCGTTCCCTAACGAATGACTGATTCCATCTGCTTTGACTTCTCTTGAGATATTGGAATTTAGAAGCCTTAAAGCACTAAATGGAAAAGGCTTTCAGCACCTCACCTCCCTTCAATATTTATACATCAGTTACTATGAAGAAACTGGGGAAACAGGGGAAGATTGGCCCAATATTCAACACATCCCCACTATGAAAATCAATGGCATAAAAATATGAGAGAAACAAAGGGATCTGAAACGATATGGGCTTCTCAAACTTTCTAATCCAGGTATTTTTACTTGCTTACATCTTATCTATTGTAATTAAAGACTGAAACAAATCAATTTGAAACCAATTTTTTCTTATTTAGTTAATTACTCTGCTTTTAACATGCACCCATTTTAGTTTTGTTTCTATTTCAGTAAATAATGTCCTGTTTTCAAAATAAAACGACCCATGCCCCATATATATTTATTCACACACACACACGCAGACACGCATGCATTTGAATGCATATGTCAGGACTAAAGAAATTGTGAATGCTTCACTTGTCGTGTTGCTGCCCCAAATATTAAGTTTATTCATATTTGCTTTCCACTTCAATTAACTTTTGTAGGTCGAACTAGAAGTTTTATTGTCAATCGAATTTTGCACTTTTGCTTCCCGGCTACACTATTGATTAGGGAGCTCAGGACTCGATTTAACTAAATTTTGTTGTGGTATTTCTGTCCACCTAACGAGCTTAACCAAGGTACTTAAAAAATATATAAGTTGTTTTTCCGCTATTTTGATTATCATCTAATTTGCAGTAAATATTTTCCTGTCTGGTTAAACTGTTGGTAGCAAGAATTCCTCACAGAAAGTATATTTCGGATTACTTGTTTTGGGCTTAGAATTTAAAATGGTTAGTCTAACCACATTAAAATGGTATGTTGTTCTGTCGACATGAGTACTGACCAATCTGTTGAACTCTGTAATTACATAAATTAGTGAGCTATGAACTTGTTATTTGTTTTTCACTTCTTGAATCACTCAATCGAATTCTGTTTGTTGCTCTGTCATGTAGTCTTGGCCTACAGGATGTGGGGACCAAGATCGCTGGAGATGTCACAATTTTTATCAGAAGCTCAAATTATTGTCGGAGACTGTGGAATTCTGTTTGTTTCTTTATCGGCAATATGAATCAACCAACGTAGATAGTCAACACGGCTGCATGATCAATTTCCTGCAATTATCCACCTGAGAATTTGATTGTTAGTATAAGCAAATTTAGAGTTTGGACTAGTATATCCTTTGTCAAACTTTAAGCTTAATATTTGAAACAGTGTCAAATAAGAAAGGAAAAAAAAAAGACCCAGCAGGGTGAATATCTTGTACATTGATTTTTTTTTTTTTTGGGTCAGATTCGTATTCCCAAAAGCTCATTTCAAACCGCAGGAACAGGAACTAGTATATCCATTGTCAAACTTTAAGCTAAATATTTGGAAAGTGTCAAATAAGAAAGGAAAAAAAAAGGGACCTAACAGGGTGATTATCTTGTAAATCAAAACGGGCTTGCTTTGCTTTTTTTTTTTTTTTTTTTTCCTTGGCCAAATTTAGTTCGTGGGAGGGACACAAATGCGGTGATTATTGAAGGAAGTCGACTGCTGACTTTGCTGGACAAGGGAATTATAAAAGTGACTTAGTTGGCGTCTCAACTTCAAAACTAGCACCAAGAATAGAGCATTCGTAAGCTTGCTTGATTGCTTACTTCTGTTCATTTCGTATATTAACTTAAGTATAATGCTTTTGTTTGCATACGTAAGGTGTAGAAAAGATATGCTATTATGAATAGAGGAAACTTTGCCCGAACTTTGGAAATTTGTTTGTGTGCTACTTTAACTGGTGAATGTTGGAGACGAAATCACAAAAAGCTTACAGAATTCCTTCATTTTTTCTGATTGAAAGATCATGTCACCAGACTTATCGTGTCATATTTGTGTGAGAACAGAGATTGGTAATCTTGTTTGTAAAGACTTTCGGTTATGCAATTTGATTAGTAACTACAATGTGTTAAAAGTCACCGGATGTCTAATTCTGCCAGCATTAATTCATCCGAGAAGGATGGAGAGTTTTGTTCTGGAACGGTTCGTCGATAGAGGTATACACATACCATATTTGCATCTCATGCGTGCTTGTTTAAGTATTGAGTACTGAGTTGAAAAGCATCAGATTAAGACGACATAAAAATTAGCTTCTTGTGGATTAAGCCTCAAGGACTTTTGTCCGTTTCTTTCTTGCATGTGTTCTCTAATTTTGTGCTTAGAATGTTTCTGAACAAAAATAGATTGTCTTCATTTTATAGAGAATCGATGATGAGAGGCAGATGAAATAGATTATCCAAATCCGAACAAAGTGAATGCAGGATACATGGCTAATGACGAAATATATTGTGCTTAGAATTTCTTGGGCTAATGATGCAAGTCGTTTGCCATCGGGACACATGGCTCAAGGCAAGGCAGAGTGAAGTTTCGAAAGAAGCCGTTGTAAATTCACCGGCAAATTTTAATTGGAGTTCAAGGCTTTCAAAGGGAGATGATTCTGCAGCTACATTACTTAAGGACAACAGTCCATTTGCGAGTTTAATTAATTAGAATCCACAGCTACAAGGAGTGAGTACCATGGTTTCTTGTCAACAATTTCAAGCAGTATTATTAAATGCAAAGTTGCAAACAACAAACAAGCAGATGCAGACGTGAAAATGGCTAAAGGAATTTGAATTTTTATTGTGTGTGTTTTCATTACGTTATTTTATCCCTTTTCAATTTTATATCAGCTTCAAGTTTGTCATCTTTTATTGGCATATATATTTTAAATTATCAATTGATGTGACCATCTTTGTTAATACATTTAAAATAACTTAAATTAGTATAAAAAAAATTAAGATTAGAACAATGATGAGTTTTTTTTTTTTTTTTAATAACAAATATAAAAAGGGCTTCCCCCTAAGTTTCATAGGCACCACAAATCAGAATGGTGAATCCCATAATGTTCATTTGATTTATTCACCCAAAAAAATAATAAAAAAAGTTCATTTGATGTGACGCCATTACGTTTGTATTTTCAAAGAAATTCTCGTCTGTATTTTA